>JAOVVB010278168.1:0-17559 GCA_028570985.1 Heterobranchus longifilis | reverse complement strand
GGATGGTTGACGTAGAAGTAAAGACAGTTAGGCCAAGGGAAGTGAACTCTTGGAACGAATGGAACGGCATCGAAGGACTTGTCCAGATATGACATGGCCAGATCTGGCCTCGTACGAAGCTTTACCACATGCACGCACATACACGCACACACACCCACACCCACCCATTGGAAAAGTATAAAGAGATCTGAAGTTCTGGGGTGGGGAGAGTTGTTTTCCTATGTTCGTGTAATGTCTGTACGACACTGCGATTAAAAGAAGTCCCGCTGGCTGTAAACTCACACCTGTTCTCTCTCTCTTTTCAGTGTGATTACTACAGTGTTTTACTGAAGTTGGGTAGTCGAGGAATTTCCTTACATCCCTCACACATATGCCACAAAAATCAGTTTTTTTCTCTTTCCTTGTATTGAATGTAATTTCATTTTTCTGTTTGCTCTTTCCGTCTCCTCTTGGACTATAGCAGGCGAATCTGTTCTTGTGTACAAAGGTCCTTTTCAATCACAAATGTGCAGAACTAATTAGAAAATGTCCCTGAGTATTTGTATCTGCGTGGATCTCTTGTTCTGTATTGATCTTTATTTTAGCAACAAATAGCCCTCTGGCTGTGAAGAGGTTTTGGTAAGAACTGTGGAAAACTGCACATTCGTCACTGTTGGCTGATTTAAAGCAATGCTTAATTCCATTCTGTGTAGGTAAAGCAACAGACCGGCGTGGTGTTGAATGGCAACAAATAATTGTGTGAGCTCTGGCTTCTACGGTGATGAATCAAAGCTCCAAAATAACCCTCCATCACCTCATCGGAAGCCAGTCATGCACACTGTGTGTTTATTCGAGCACCATGAGCAAAATGTTGGCTCCCGTCCTTGCGGCTTGTTTAAGTGATGTTGAAGTGAAATGTAAGAAACAGTAAAGTTGAACATTTCCACAATGTTAGATATGAATAATAGTCTTTCAAACTTGTTCAAGGATTCCATTGAAATAGCCTGTCCCGATGCTGTAACACAACTACATTGCTCACAGGAAATGGATGGATATGTACACTCAAAGGCATG
Organism: Heterobranchus longifilis; assembly: GCA_028570985.1. Classification (NCBI taxonomy): domain Eukaryota; kingdom Metazoa; phylum Chordata; class Actinopteri; order Siluriformes; family Clariidae; genus Heterobranchus; species Heterobranchus longifilis. The sequence continues at coordinate 16,507 of JAOVVB010278168.1, read as the reverse complement.
CCAGGTGAGTCAATGTAAGCTGAGTTTTGCAAGCACATAGCTCTTGACCCAGCCGGCCTATTGACCAGTGGGAAGAATAGAAGTGTGATTAGAAATCTCTCCATTACCGATCCGATCCCTGCTCTTTGAGCAAGGGGTGGTGGTGGTGGTGGTGGGGGGGGGGGGACTGAAGAAAAAGACTGTGTCAAATCCTCTTATATAGGCTGAGCTTGCACCTAGAGGGAAGTGAGGGAATGATGATGAATGTTTTAGAAGCTGGTGCTCCAGGAACTGGGATTTTACAGGCCATCAACACTGGGTTGAGTGGACCAGACAGTCGCCAGGGAGACACCAGTCTCAGGAGGAAGAAATCTAGGTTGCACACAGAACAAGGCTCTGCTTGCTCCACAGTTGCTTCGACACCCTCAAGAGGTTTTTCAAAGCTGTGAGTCGAGGCAGTTATTAATTATGTTTTTTTTTTTTTTTATCCTGGAAGAAGAACTAAGGAAAAATATGTTCATATAATATGTGATAGTGTGAAGAGGTCTGAAGGTACCTTGATCTGAATTTGTTCTCAGCTTCAAGGCCAAATCTAATTATTGAATAACTGGCGCTATGAACTATCTGAAATAAAGCGTAACTTACAGAACAGCCAGAAGAAAAAGGCTATTCAGGTATTCATTTCCTGTGTCAGCTTGTGCTATTACCAAAAACAACAAGTCCTCCAAACCGTATGACCACATAGGTCGTTCATTCCTATACCGTCTTTTATGAGGCATAGGCGCGTTTACTAAATTAGCACCCCTAGCGGTGGCAGAACATACGACCCACAGGAGCGTTTTCCATCCTCATACCTAAACGTAACGGTCACGGTTTTAAACACATCGTTAACGTTGTGAAACAGTCACAGTTTGGCTAGGTTTAGCTAGAAAAACTACTTGGTTAAGGTGTGAAAAAGTCGTGGTTTGGGTTCAAATCAATAAATGTGTTATGTTACTTCACTTCCGTCCGTATGTACATGACTTGATGTAGTCCCGTTAGTTAGGTCTATGTAAAGTTAAGATAACTCACCATTTATTTTCAAATGGGACATGAACACCAGTCTCCCGGGTCAAATTCCTGTGTTTGTTTGACCCTTCCACCACCCCTCCCACCCGCAAATGGACTATCTCGTTCTTTATACTACCTTACATGATTTCCTGTTTTGCTCCTGTCATAACTACTACAGCCTAACAAACTTAAATATGGGTCATAATCGCTGTTTGTACAAACGACCTATGGTGTCGTATTTCGGTGGAGTACAATATAATGCATGTCATTTTTTATTTCATTGTTTTTGTCACAGTCAAGCCTCGATGCAGCAAATACATGATTAGAAAATAAAGTAAATAGGACAACATATTTTTCTAGAGGCTATACAAAGCACATCAGTGCAAATTAAATTAATGTCTCATTTCAAACTAACCTGCTTTGCTAAAAAAAAAATGAAGCAGACTCCTTAGAAATAATTAATCATGTGCTGCTTCTGTAACCTATGAAAACGTGCGAGGAACACAACGGTGATTCTATGACGACTGTATGATACAAAGTGGTTTCGCTCTGAAAAGGCCGTCGTGAGGAGAGAAAAGAAAAAAGGAATGACCTTGAGCAGGTCCTTGGTCTTGGATGTATTTTCTTTCCTTTCATGAAATTGCTTCACTGCACATCCTTCTTAAATATTTAAATGGGGACAAGATCATGGTTGCCACATGTTCACTGAATTCATGCACTACTCAGTATATCACCCATGTCCCTTTTAATCATTTTGTTAGGTGTGGCTAAGATAAAACATCCTTGAACCATTTTTTTTTTCCTGAGTCAGGAAGCAAAAACATCGACTTCTATTTACACTCGCTTCTCTCACTCAGTTCCCCATGTTCCATTGTCTTGTCACATATTGCGTCTCCATCTATCTATCTCTCCCCTTCCTCTTACATTCTTCATTCACTCCCACAAAAACATGTCTTAGCTCTTAAAAACGTGTGCCCATGCACTAAAACTGACACTAGTCTTTCTAGTCCTGCTGTTTCTCAAATGATGAAATATTTAAACAACATTTCTGTACGTATTTTAATTGCATGTCAACACGCCCTCCACAAAGAATCCAAATGGTCTGTGGGTTTAGGATGAAAGGCTTCCGACTGTCTGGGGGTCAGTGTAGTTTTATAAAAGCCAGCAGACTGGAAAGGGATGGGTTAACATTGAGAATGTTGAGTGTGGGCATGTGAGTTGCAACAACACCATAAGTAATTCATAGGTTGTATTCTAACCTACTGGGATAAAGTTGCCCTTCAGATGCCCTTTTCCTTGAAATTCCATCCTACCGCCGTTACTCATGGTCACATATAGTATCACAGCGGGACGTTTTGCATGTGGTGCATTGATTGGTGAGAATGGATGCATGTAGGGATGACATTCATCTTTTACAGTATATGTAGACTCAGTCAGGGGCTATGTAACGTCAAACTCTTTGCACGTGTGTGTGTTTGTTTGTGGCTCAGAGGAAAACGACACTGCCCAGCTGTGCTGCATGTGTTACCCCGGGTGATTCATCGATCAGCGATATGGCAAAGTCTGCCTCAACGGAGACTGTCTAGACGTGGCAGGGTTGTGAGGAATACAGAGATGGAACGGATCAGAGAAATAAGAAATAAGATTGAGGAAAGGTGTGATGAATGTGCAAAAGGGCGACACAGTATAGAAAGTATAGACCGTGCAAATATTCTGCAAAGTCTACATGCATTGCTTAGTCAAACTGACACATGCCTACGTAATTATTCATAGTCAATTCCTCACCTCCTACTATGTGGCCCCTTTTCTCATGCAACCTCCTGCTGTACAAAATTGTAAGTGGTGGCAAGCTATGGTGAGTGTTATCGCAGCATATGATCACAGAGTGGTCTGATCTGCTGGATACAAGGTAGGGAAAGGGAACTGTAGAATGAGAGGAGAGGCCTTGGAAAGGAGGTATTGTTGCATTATTTTCCCATCAGGAATGTCTGCTGCATGCTTTAGAAAGCTGACCTTGGACCTGTATCACACTGCTCTTGCCCTAAAGACAGTGCTGCTGGCTTGTTGAGCGCTAGACTTGTTTAAGACCCTGTGAAGGCCACAGGAGAACGAGTGGGACGCGGACAGCTTTGGGCTCATCTCTGCAGATGTGAAATCAGCACCTGCACACATCATTCTGAACCATAGGTCACCCACTATCCATTCCCATTTCCCTCCTATATTAGATTTCCATTTGATTTGATGGGAGCTTTTTTGAGAAGAGAAAGAGAGAGAGCCACTCTCCAGACACCAATTTAAAGAGGCAAAGCAAAGTAATCAATTCACAAACCGGAGACTGCAAACTGAATTACTGGGATGGTGAGCCTAGTGGTGGTAGGGATCAGCAATGAGAGCCCGTTTCACACCTATCCATATCAAAGGCTTTCAGGGCAGGAGAGGCTGTGAGCTTCTGAATAGTAGCGAGGGATCAGTGATGATGATTAAAGCTAACCTGGCCTCAGCCATACAAGAGAACAATGTAGAACTCATGCTTACGTTCCTGACTGATCTAACCAAGCTGCAGACTTTGGAATGTCCACCTGCTTCTTGAGTCTTTTAAAGTCGAATTGAAATGAGATTTTGATGACTATCATTCTTGTCTTGACCAACATAAAAGATGAGGGCTACACTCTTTTCACTGTGTTTTATATGTTTCTATGTTAGGGTGCAATGTCTTCAAGACCCCAAACAGAAAAGCAGTGTTAATGGCTAGGTTTAGGTTCAGTAGTTAGTAGAGATGTTTCATTTTTTTCCTCCCCGATACCTGAAGTTGTGTATCAGTCAATACAGAATACCGATCCGAGACCAGTGCGTTAAAAAAAAAAAAAGATATATTTTTGTATTTTTTAACAGCTGTATGCTACTAACCCTGTATGGATGTGAAATGATTGCTATTGCTGTATTGCCTGACTCAGGTTAAATCTTTTGTAAAACATGAACAAATGCAGATAATGAATACCATACAACTTTATTTTATTGTCTATTTTGACAGTCAGTCATAATGGGAAAAGAGCATAAATAAACTACTTTAAAGTATATTGTTTTATTACGTGCTATCAGATTGGTAGACATGCATACTCGCCAATACCAGCATTTTAGGCAGTATCGGAGGAACAACATGCAAATGAGAAACAAATTGTCTTGTTTGATTTTTCAAAATTGCGACGGCATCTGACTTTTACTTATTTAGTTGCAGGCACTGAGTGCGAGTGTATTAATCACCATTATATAATGTGCACTGTTTGCAGTTGTCGTGCTTCATGAGTCTGACAGATATGATCATCTGCCCAAAATTATTTCACAAAGGCCCATATGTGTGCATATTAATGGGGCGTCATGCCTGCTCAAGAACCTCAAAGCTCTTAACTACCCCCGCGCCCCCCCCCCCCCCCCAACACACACACACACACACACACACACACACACACACAGACTCTCTCCTTCCACTGGTGGCAGGCTACCCGTTGCGTTATGTAAATCATCTATGATTTGATGCCATGAGCCATAAATCTTCATTAGTAGGTAGAATAAGAGAAAGGAGCTATTTTCTGATTCTTAAGAGCATGCTTTATCATGTAGAGGGATAGGACTGAAGTCATGGAGCAAGCACTAATCTGCACCTCGCAACTGACTGAAGAGTATTATTGATGGCTTTTACCCTAATTTAAATAAAAGTGCAACCCCAACCCTCTATTCATTTCTCACATGTAAGTCACTCAGAGCTCATTAGCCACCAGGATAGGCTAGGAAAACAGACTCCAACTAATTTTCATTTTTCTCTTATTTCTCATTATGTAGCTCACAGGGCTTCAGAGCAGCTGTTGTGAGAAAGCACTGGATGTATTTGCTTAGCTCTTAATAAGATAACAAGCATTGTCAAAGGTCCACTTATTGATTTTATTACAGCTTATTTAAGCACTCAGGATAAAATGCCGTAAAAATAGATCACTCATCTATATTTTATTTATTTGCAACAAGACTGAAATGCACTCTCTCACTGAATGTGACATCCATCACTGCATATTTTAGAAGTCATAGCACATTCTGTAAAAAATGAGCTAGCCGTGCATTAAAAGAGTCTGGTAGAAGCTTAAAAATAGGCATACTGAATCATCCCATTGACACTGTTGTCCCACCAAGCTAGATTGAGCCCGGATTGGGTGTAGACATTTTAAAATGCCAGCCTATCTCCCTTTCAATCTTCCCGAGTCCTTATTCAGTGCGTACCAGAGAAAGTCCATTACCCACTGATACGGCGTGTGGATGTGTAGCCTATCACACAAATTATTTCTAGGCATCCATGATTCGAGGACTGACGATGTATTATGTCAGCACATTCCCTTCATACTGTATATCAGTGAGTACTATTCTTCTAAGTTTCACTCTATCTCTCTTGAAACATTTAAAAGTGGAGACACTGCAGAAATAGCACCGTGCCGAATGATGTTTATCGCGAGCAAGCGTTTCAGCGCATAATCCATAGGGCCATTCTTGAGAGTATTGCGTGTGTGTGTGAGAGACATTTCCATCCTCTGAGTATCAGATTCATCTCATCTCTCTTCATTACCATTACACAACCATCCACAGCAAACTGAACCTCTGGCTGTGGTACTTCCCACAGTATTACTCCGCAGTCCCCCATCTGCCCTGGCAACTTCCCCGTGCCACTCAGGCTCAATCTACCCATATTACTTCCCCTCAGGCTTCATCTAAGTGTGACTGATAGGGCCAACACAGGGAAACAAACAGCAGGCCTAACTTCCAATAGGATTAGGGACTGTGAAGCATCAGCACAGTCTCTCTTGCTCTCCCTACCTCAACAATACACCGGCTCAGCCCGTCTGCATGCATGTAGGAGTGACTTTAGAGAAGCTGTCGAAATAGACTTGAATAAATGTGGGTTAGAGTGAAAATCTCAAAGCCAAAGCAGCTGGTCGACAATGCTAGTGGGTCAACGGCAGACATGGGGGGATTCTGTAACAAATGTACTAAAAGTGTTCGGGTGGAGAGAGAGGACCACTGATGTCAGACTGCGTGCTTGAAGCCCGTCTTGCTCCTCTATTATTCACACCCACCAGTGACGCCATGTTACAGAGGAAGCGCACGCTGTTACAAAATGAGATCGGGGTTAGATTTCACGAGGCTCCTGAGTGCTCTTACTGTACAGCCCAGAGCTGCTCAGTTACGGGTCATTAGGAACGCCTGCTCCTGCCGTGCACCACACCAGCCCATTAGCTGGCCTCCTGGCGCAGGCTGGGCGAGGCTAAACTCTGGTGGAGAGGTTCCTGGCTTATGCAAGGTAATGCATGTTGTAGAAATACAGTAAATGAGCAATGTATGAGGGTTTTTAAAAAAATGTGCAGGAGATAAAGATCATGATGACGATATGATTTTGCCTCTGTGGCACTTTTGTGATAGTTTAGTTCAATCAAAATAATTGTCATGATGTAAATGTGATACTATATTGATCCTTACAGTGGAAGTTAGAAATAGAACAGCAGTGTTGTGCATGAATGCACTAAAAAGATGGTGAACGGTGAAGTGGACGTCTCAGTTTGCAACTAATGAACGGGAACGTGAGCTTCATTATTGTGACACTTAGCAACGCTCATGCACTGTATTTTGTGGCATCTGAGGATTTACAGCACCTGGCACACTGGTTTTGGGGTTGAGGACTGATAAATATCCATGCTGTTTTCCTGTCAATATGCATTTCCCCCTACCTAAATCTGAACCAAACTTTATCCCTCACCCTAACCATGGAGGGGGGGGGGCACTACATGAAACATCATTTTAACAGGAGGGAAACACTATTCGACCGGGGAAAAGACTTTGACACAACACTTGTTCTAAAAAAAAAAAACAAGGCCCAATGGACCGAACGTCAGCCACATCGGCAACAAATTTGAAACGACACATCAAGTTGAAGCATCTGACCAGTCACTGAGCAACTTATTAAAAAAAAAAAACCTGAAGAAATGAACGTCAACTAGTTCATTTTTTGGGACTGTGAGAGATGCTGGCTGACATGCAGTAGAACATGGAAGTGAGTATATATATGCCTGTGACCTCACCCAGAGGCAGTAGCGCAGATAATTGTGGGTGGGGGAGCTTAATTAGTAATAGCAGTAATAAACATTTTGTCCCGAAAAACAAATTACAAAATATGATATCAATAAATAATGATAAGTGTGTCTGTACTATAATGCACCTTTTACTGCCATTTCTCTTCTGAGGTCCATGTGATCAAACCAGCGTTATGCATGCACATGTTTCACTGTGACTGTACAGACAGACAGCACTACAACACCGACTGTAGTTACAACACTACGCAGCCATGCACAGGTACAGATGGCAAATCATTTTTGTATACAGTCAGAAGCCACACAAAATATTTCCAAATGCATTATAAAACACAAAGCAATACGTTACACTCACAACATTATAGCATCATCAATTATATATGCTGTAGAAAAGTTATAGGTTGTAGCCAGCACACAACAACCATCAACAGAATGGCAACACTGACAAGAATGCACAAATCACTGAAAGGCCGGGGCAAAATCGCACTAACCGCCCACGTGGCATATTGTCATTACATTACAAACATAATTTACGGCAGTGGTTCTCAAACTTTTTCACGTCAAGGACCCCTACACTGACACAAATTAGACCATGGACACCCATTCGATAAGATTTTGTCCCAGGGTCCCACATCTGATAGGATTTTTACCTTTAGATGTCTTCTTACAGAAAGTGTATGAACGCCAAAATAGTTATACAGTCTGTCATTGTGTTACATATGGATGGGATTATAGTGAAAATAAATTATTCCCCTTTTTGCTGGGGACCCCCTGGAATCCCCTCAAGGTCCCCTGGGGGTCCCCGGACCCCACTTTGAGAACCACTGCTGTATAGGACATGAGCTGGCACACATTAACCATGGCGCAATGCACATATTATCCAGACAATTGAAAGATTATGTAGCCTACTCACCGAGTCACAGAAGAACAGCTGTCCATCACAGCCCCAGACTTCTTCAGTTCTCATGGAGCTGATATCCAGTCAGGTAGCTGCTTCTGCCCAGGTGTGTCTTTAGCCGACACACACACCTCACACACCTCGCACAGCTTGAGTAAGAAAACATCCAGATATGGCCTCAATAACACGAGTGCATCAATAAAGCGCGTCGCCAGGTGAAGACAGATTATCGTCAGTTACTCCATAATGTTGTGACAGTTTTCTGCATCACAGTCAACTTCCACCCTCGCTGGTTTTAACGGAGCAACAAATCGATACACAACATACCACGCAGCATAAAAACTCACGTGTAATGCGCACACGTGTGTAAATGGATAATTCATCCAAACTTGGCTAATAGCCTACAGCCAAACTTCTCCCTCTGACGCGTGAGCTCTGACCAATCAAAAGACGGGGTCATCTGAGGTCCATTTAGCACAAAATTATTACAGCTATTTATATTTTAATATAAATTGATTTTGTTAGATTCACTATCATATAAACGTTTGATTAAAAAAAACGATTTAATTAAAAGAAAATGAAAGGACATTTTCAGGGAGTGCTTAGTATGGAAAGCAATTTCAGTCAATATTAAATAATAAATACATAACTGAATAAATGTGCCTGACATTAATAAATATGGCTATGAAATAAATCCTGAACTAAATAAAAAAATAAAAAAATATCAAGGTCATAAAACAATGTTAATAATAATGTTTTCAGCTGTTAAGGAGGACCCTAAACAGAACATTGGGGTTAATTATTAATGGTTTTATAGTATTATTATTATTATTATATAATTCTTTCAATTCTTTATTAGCCACCCACAGCGAGAGGAAAGTACAGATTTAACATTTCTATTGATGGTTTCTAAGTGTGCATAGGCTACAGTATTTAAGAAACAAACAGCCTCCTGTGGCAGGTGTTCCAAATTAGCACTTACAAACATTATAAACACATGTGCATCTGGTCCTTGTGCATAAATGTATTTTTACAATTCTACTGTGATGTCCATATCAAATAAAACTAACTAACTAACATTGTAGGTTGCAATTGTACTTTTTGATTCAAAGCAGTAAAATCAATCCCATCAGCTGTGTGAAAGCCGCATTAATTCAGCTCTTCACTGCTCTCAAAAAACGGTGCCAATTGTCACTGTTTCATCTGCAGGGTCAGAACAGGGAAGTTGTGTGATTGTCTCAGATATCTTCCCCCGTGAAGCATAACAGAAAATATAATTAGTGAGAAACAGAATGTATCATATTTGAGATTCCTGAGTGTATTTTCTGATGAAAAAGGGTGTCTAATTGCTGAGAGCACAGAGGTATCATTTGCTGCAGGTGTACCAGCAAGAGCAGGCATGGAGGAGCATGAGGAATATTTCAAGTTCTCCGTGGCACTATTTCATAAATGCCATATGAATAAATTTGTATACAACATACAACCAAAATCAGTTATCCTAACACCAGAAAACTAACCCATGTGAGCAAATCTATGAAGTTACTAAGAATAAAATTCATCACAAGGGGGAAAAGCCAAAAAAAAAATCACATTCTATCAACTGCATCCAAATGAGGTCTCGCTGTAGTGCAACTTTTAGTGAGGCTTTCAGGGCTCCATCTCTCCTGCACTGCCGACTTCATGCATGATTGAGAGTAGTTTACTTCATGATCCTGTGGTTTCTATTTTCATTACCGGGAGAAAATAAACACCAAAACACCAAGTGAAAATATACCCTGACAACGAGAAAGAAATGGCGAGGACTTAATCCGATACACTAATCACTTAATTGCACTTGAAAACCTCTTTGGTGATTCATATTTAATACATTTATTTTGACTTAAAAACATTTCCACTTTTCGCCGTGTTTCGCGTGTCATGTAAGAACTTTTTACATCCTGTTCTCATTCACAACTTGTAACATACAGACGTTTTCAAGACGCCATGACATCATTTTTATGCACCACAGTCGTAGTCTTGTTAATTCAAACAAAACTGTTTAGGCATCAAAACTAGGTTTGTAAGTTTAGGAAAAACACAGTGGTTTCAGGTTAAAATAAGGACATTTGAATTAACTGATGTACGTAAGTTATGTTAGCAACATCATCAACGTACATAACCGAAATCAACGGTTAAGTTGGGCTGTTGGGCTGTTCAATATCATTTTTAGTCATATAATTTAGTCATCAGATGAAGTAACTTCATCTCAGTGCACTTTGCATTGGCTTTAATATTCAGATTTGAAGTTGTTTCTTGCATGAAACCTTTGGTTGGTTCAGACTACAGCACCAAGCCCAAGGATCTTTTTACCTCATACAAAACAGAGCATTCAGACACGCACTGTATTACTTTTTAATGAATTGTTTTTCCATCCCAGTGACTTGCACAAGCACCTTTTTGGGCAGAAAGGATTCTGAGCTGATGACGATGAACCATCCATTAATAGGAGGTCAGCGAGCAGGAAATGAGCCTTAATATAAACCTGATTCAAATGCAGATTTGCAGTTAATGCACTGGTCAGACTGTTTAATGGCTTTTATTGACACTGTCATCATCATCAATTATTTATTTATTGAAGCAAATAAGAAGGATTTGGTTTTCGACTCAGTGTTGAAATGTAATCTGGACTACATATTATGTAACTTTATAATCACTAATGGAACTGGAAACTTTTAAATTGTGTCTGTGAATTTTGTGTTTTTGGCCCACAGAATCACTTTACAATGATGACTTATTCAGATTCTCAGTTTAAATAGAGCAACAGTCATTTTATGGATACAATTATGAATAAATGCCATGAATTGTGTTGGATTCCTGTTTTCGCATTTTAACACCAACTTGTCGTAGCTCTTCCTGAAATACTCACATATGGAGTCCTCTCAAAAACTAGACTAGAATTAATGAGACAGACACTGCAATGAAATATAAAGAGCACAACACTTCAGCTTAGACTGTGTGATAATCTACGGGCCATTAGAGGCAATTATGACCGGCATTTAGCATGTATTATATCTCCTCATCAGCAAATTATATTATTACTGCATTATTAATGGGTGGATGAATGGATTGACAAATGGATGTTTGTGTGAATGGAATTACTGTGTGTCTGCAAAGTTTTTGTCAACGAGAAACAGGAACTGAGAAAATTCAATCTGACCTGCAGAGATGGAAGATTTCCTCCTTTCCCTCACAGCACACATCAAGAACATGCATTGTTTTTTGCGACACATGCTGTTAAGAGCCCCTCTCCAACAGACCTGCATCATGCTATTGCATTTTAAGACCTTTTCTCTCTATCCAGACTCTTGACCCGACTACTATACAACCTGAAATTGACTGGTAGCGCTTCAGTGTGTCCAATCACAAAGAGCAGTTTGAGGATTATCTTTTAGTTATTGTACTGTGCAACAACAATGAGGCTGGGTATTAAGTGGCTTCATGAGATTCCTGAACCTCATATATACCGTCTGATTAAAGTAGTGTTAAGATGCTGCGACTTGAGCATCACTTTGTCGAACAAGAAGGAGGGTGTTGTAGGGCCCAGATAATATGCAATACTTGTCAGACAGTAAATTATTATTTGCCCCTGTCTTTGCATTTTAATTTCATCTACAGTGTATTTCGACAAGGAAAGTGATTAAATTTGACATTGCACTTGTGCCAAAGGTTATGAGAAAATTCTTTCTGATTTGACGAAACTAGGAGAAAAAAAAAATCCAATAAAGCTTAGCCGTGCCCCAGAAAGAGAAGATGTTAAACCAAGGCTGGTTTTTCATTTAGGCTCTACCTCTTTCTCTCCCTTTTCCTGTTCCCTTATTACCCTGCAGCTCAGAAAGGAGGGTGGGGGGGGGGGGGGGGATTGGGTTGAGCCAGCAGAGTCGTGAGGACGGACTGACGGAGACCTGTACTGTAGCAGGGGGATGTATCTGTGTTTGAAGCAGAGCTGGAGCAGGAAGATCCAAAATGGCACCCGCTTCGAATGTTATCACACGATTTAATGCACTAATAACATGCTTATCATGGGTTCATACTAGAATGTCCAGAAGGCTCTTATCAGCATTTTGAATGGGGGTGATACCAGCCCATTTAATGCAGGCTGATAACAAGTTTGGTAGGTTTCAGTTTCACTTCAAATAAAGAACAAAAAAACATCTACACTTCACTGACTTTCGCTAGGTTTAGGAACCTAAAACACGACGGTAGGTTACATTTAGAAATAAACATCTACATTTCCAGGACTTTCAGGTATATGCTGCATTCAAGACACTTCGGAACTCGGGGAAAAAATTTGCTCGACCTGTAAAAACTGAACAGTTCTCCAACTCAGAAATACAGGTCAGAAATTCAGGTATCATATTTGAGCTCGGATTTATCCGAGATGACGTCAGTAACACAATCTAACATGGTAGCCTTCGTTGTTAATGGTAAGAATGAAAATATTACAAAAGTGTCTTTCAAATGTTACCAAAAGAGAAATAAATTGCTGCTGCATAAATTTGTTGTACTCCTCAGTGTGCGAACTACTGAGTCCCCCCCGAGTTGTGAACACTGCATGAACGCAATGATGCCGGAAGTCGGGAATCTCAACTCGATGTCAGATGTCAGCCCATTCATTACGCTAATAATCGCCTTCTAACAGGGCCAGCATGCCCTACTGACCCATATGTATCAGGATAATAAGCACTCATATCAGCGCAATCAATCGCGTGACAACAGCATCACCTGAAAATGGAGGGAAATATTATTGTATTGGTTTAGGTTTTAGGTTTTTATTTTTGCACAGTTTAAAATACTGAAAATGACAAAGAAAACGAATAATATGCAGTGCAGGGAGAGGCAGAAAGCCCAGAAGGCTTATTTAAAGCCTCCGCCTAAATAATCCTAAAATGTTACAAGGTTAGAGCAAACACAAAATGAACATACAGAAAAATAATATGACAACATAAAACTGATGACAAACTAATAATAACAAAACAAACCATAATAACAACAATAACTCATAATTAATTTCAAAAACCTCAAACCCAACTGCAGCATTTCTGTGTAGTTTGTTTGTTTCACCCCAGCAGCATGCTCATGAGGGTGTGTGTGAATACGTGCATCGGAGTGTGTGGTCTCGTGTGCACACGGCTGTGGATGCTTGCAAATGTCTCGTCCCTTGCGGCCGATGTGAGGGTTTGTTTCCAGATGGCTGCCAGTGAAACTCAGTCTTAATCGTGGTCCACACCTGTCCTCTCAGGGGTAAGGACAGCATCCCACTTCTCTCTCCCATTTGATGTCTCCTTCCGCTATTCTCCACACCTCTGTCCTCTGTCAGTCCCCATGTTTTTCTCTCACCCCAACATCCCCACGGATGGCTCTCCTCTCCTGCTGCGACCACAAGTTTTCACCACCTTATTAGCGTTGACACTGCATTTGTATACCAAGTCCCTGTCTATACTGTATACCATCCTAATTATGTGAAGGGAAATGTCACACATTGTTTTTCATAGGCGCTGCTGTGGAATTTATCCTACACCTTCCGAGAGGCGCTGAAACAAGGTGTGAAATGAGCACAGAGTCCCCATGCTATGCCAAAGATGAAAAACATCACTAATAGGCTTTTATGATGAATCAAAAGTTTAATCACACACAGATAAATAATAGAATGAGTTAAATAATGTAAATAGATGAATAGAAAACAGCAAAAATTCTTTCTCGTCTCTAATTGTTCCATGAAACTTTTCCTATCATTTACAGCCTCTTTATTTCATCTTTAATAACTCTTTACTTTTCCTATTCTCTTTGACTTAGAACATTATTTATTTACCATTTCCCCATGCAGCATTTCCAAATTTCCTCATCACATACCTAATAAGAGATGTTTAAAATGCCTGGGCAGTATAAAAGTAATCGTGATTTATGCAACAGTGAAACACCAAAAAGCTGTTTTGGCAACTGAACAACTGGAAGGCTTTTAGCTTAGCCACTAAGTGCTAATTAATCCTAACTATAAAACTAATTAGACATTTTTTGGGGCTGTGTTTCCCCAACAGATCAGATGATACAATTACATCTCTAACAAAGTACAGCATAGGGGAGTGGTTTATAAAAAAAAGAGGTTCCTGTGTATTGGATAAAAGTAATAAAAGTCCCCTAATGACAACTTCAATGTTACACAAGCTAATACTGCTCATGCATTTTAGACAGACTCTTCTCATTACCATAAAGACAAAGACAAAGAAAATGTGAAAAAGTTACGTGAGGGAAATGGGGAAACAGATAACTGATTTAAATGCAGAGGAGGGCCAAGACAACAGAGAAAGTTGAAGAGTTTAACAGAAACGTAGACGGACTAAATGGTAAATTGAAGAGTAAAGTAATTGTACTATTAATTTATGTTGTGGACTGATTTGAGGCAAAGCAAGTAATTATGTGAATTAAAAGCTTTTCATTTATTTTTTGCATTATTCAAATCACTCATTATGTATTTATACAATTATACCTTTAATTCATCAAATTGCCTCCTAGCGACAGTTGTAATTTTAGGATTGCATAAATCTCACCCAGGAAGCTGTGTTGTTAGTCAACAAATAATTAATTTTCCTCCAGGCAAAAGTAACACATTTTAGTGTGTATTTATTTATTGTAATCACAAGGCTTTTTTTTTGTGCTTTTCATGTGTTCATTTTATGGCATATATTTGCAGTGGGCTTTTGTAAACCCATCTGCGTCAATATTAGATGCTCAGAGCAACTGCTCCGGAAGTGAGGGGTTTGTAGTATAAAGACGGAGAAAGGGAGGAGGGAGGGAGAGGAGCTGTAAACAAACACAGGACTTTCACCCAGGAGACCGCTGTTCGTGTCCCGTGTTAAACTAAAAGATAAAAGTTTTGTTTGAATTCACAACGTTGAGGATGTAACTCACCTACGTAACATATGTATGTAAGTTAACTTCCGCAACAAACGTAATTTTAACCCAAACCACAATGTTTTTCCTAAATGTATCCACATAGTTTTGCTGCCAAAACATAACAAACATCCTTTTTTTAAATCCTAAACCATGGTGTTCTTCTTAAACTTAACCACCTAGTTTTGTTGCCTCAACAGAAGTATAAATTCACAACCACGTGTTTAAAACTGTGACCATAGTGAAGTGGCATCGTTTGGCACAAGTGACGTCAAAGGTTCCTGAAGCGTCCATATGTGATGAGTTGGGAATGACAGGCCAAAGGCTTAAAATGCGTTACATGACACACGAAACACGCACAAAGTGGCATGCTTTATTTATGCGTTTTCCCACGCATTGGTATTTGGACTTGCTTGAAGGATTGTGAGAAATGCAATCTGCCTGCATGACTGCATAACCATTTATAAGATGCTGTTTTTATGGCACATGATCTACATGTAAATAATGATTCTACAAACAAGATACTGCCATCTGACATGACAGTGTGTTAAAAAAAACACATTGAATTACTACAGCATAAAATCAATTTAAATGGCTGTTTCCTGTGACCATGTGCATTTGTCCATGGTCATTTCTGCCCCATTTATATTTAATAATCAGGTTTCCATGATAATCAAAGGCTATCCTTTCTTCCCACATGTGACCATATTATCTGCCTGCAGACGTGAGCAGAGTACCAATTACCCCTGTAGCTGTACATAGAGGGATCCAAATGTACGTTAAACCAATTTTGACATGTCTTTTCGCTGCGGTGGCCATCAAGGTGGTTGATACCGTGACAATAATGACTGATTCCTCTCTAAATGGGATCTAAATGAGTTGGCGCGCTTGGCTGATCTGCTGAGGAGAAGAGAGCAGGTTGATGGCTAATAGAGACTGTAGCTCCTGGTCTCTGGGGACTGGCTGTAAAATTTTTGGCTACAGTGGTGCTCTGGGGCATTGCATGCATTACTGAGCACTACTGTGACCTTTATGTTCACTGCAAGAGGCATATAACTAGTGCTGTAAATCAGTGGTGTAAGGTAGTCACGACGGGCCCTAGTGCATGCTAGTTATGAAGCACAGTGTTGTTTTTTTCCCATCACTGTTTCACCTCGTCCCACCTTCTTGTGCTGCTAGTCCTGCCCTACTGTGCTGTATTTGGCTAGGTATAATCCTAACCCTTTCCTCTTTGGCCTAACCCTATATACCGCTTCTGACTTTTGACGTGTCGACGTGACGGGTACTAGCCAATCACAGCACAGCAGGGCGGGTCTATGGCCAAACAGTGGTGGGAAAAAAAACTTTCTGCTGAATTTTACATTTGAATTAGTTACTCAGACATGAGCACTGCTGGGGGAAAGTCTGGACTGAATGCACTTTCACTCCTGGTTAGTGAAAAACACACCCTGACCTGTTTGTATTTCCTTAAACCAATCACAATCGTCCTGGGCGGTGCCACGCCCCGACGGTGCCTCTGCAAAATAGTGTC
>JAOVVB010278159.1:0-17559 GCA_028570985.1 Heterobranchus longifilis | reverse complement strand
GGATAGTATTAAACGCTGATGAGAGTCGACAAATAGCAGCCTAGCGTGGTTTTTACTACCTTCTAGGTGCTTAAAGAGAAGGTTGAGTAAGGTGGTGATTGCATTTTGAACGCCCCTTTTAGCTCTGTAGGCAAATTGAAAGGGGTCCAGCAGGCACTCAGTTTTAGCTGAGAGCTCTGCGTTGACTAGTTTCTCAAACTGCTTCATTATTAAGGAGGTTAGGGCAACAGGTCTGAAGTCATTAAACGTTTTGGGATTGATACCCTTGGCAACAGGCACCACAATGGACTGCTTCCAAAGGGATGGGTAAGTGACAGGTTGAATATATAGTTAAAAATGGGGCCTAGTTGCTCAGCACAAGCCCTTAGAAGGCGACCACCAATTTCGTCTGGGCCAGGACTTTTCTTATGTTTGCACCCTTTAAAACAACTGATAACTGATCTCAGAGTGCTTGTTACTAAAATCATGGACATCGAATCTAACATAAAAATCATTAAGGCTCTGAGCCAGCTGATGGTCTGATTTGTAGGCACTGAGCTGCACATTTCTCTTGCCTCCTTCTGTGATCGTTTTCATGCTATCCCAGGCAGAGCCCAGATTATTTCATTCTGAGTTGGATTTCAGTTTTATCCTTATACTTCATTTTTCCAACCTTGATTTCTCGCTTGATTTCTTTTTGCAGATTACGCAATTCTAAAATATTCCCTTCTTTAAAAGCTTTGTTCTTCTTGTGGAGAAGCATTTTGAGGGACTTAGATACCCACGGCTTACTATTAGGATAGATTTTAACAGTTTTATCTGGGATAACAATGCTCTCACAGAAGGAAGTCCAACTGGTAACAACATCGGTCAGTTCATCGATTTCGGAGGACGATTCGATAAACATTTCCCAGTCTGCAGAGTCGAGAAGGCCCTGGAGCGTCTGGCTTGTTTGGCGCTTGTTTGCTATGTGACGCAATCGGTCAACCGGAAGAAGGTCCCGTAGCAACCAGCTGAAAGGTGGCATATCGCCACCTACCGCACCAGAGGTGGACAAACTTCGGTCAATAAATCGATTCTCCCCCAGTTCATGTATACTGGGACAACGACAGTAGTCCAATTAAATGACCTAATCGAGCTGCAACCAGAGCTGGACTTCACTGTGCATGTAAACACACTGAGTGGCACGTTAAGTTGATAGAACAAACTTGTTAGCAAACAGTTGCTTATTTACACATCCAGCAGCTACAGAGCAATCCACATTCATTTGGTGTGTGTCTCTGGTTGTGTGGCCGCCTGATGAATATACATCTAATATTTACTCTCCTTTTAGCTCTGATTTGATCTCCACCACCTCCTGAAGGAAACATCTCGCTCTTTAGCTGCTATATGTTCCACTATGTTCACCAGCTAAATGAACTAGTTCACATTCAGTTCATCATTTTGAAGTTCACAGTCCCAAAAAATGATTTAGTTCCCGTTACTTTCTTCTGTCTTTACTTTTTAAATAAGCTGCTCCAGGACTGGTCAGATGCCTCAACTCGATGTGTCGTTTCAAATTTGTTGCCGATGTGGCTGACGTTTGGTCCAGTTCTGCTTTGTTTTTGTTTTGTTTTTGTTGTCGAATAGTGTTTCTCTCCTGGGTTAAGAGATAAAGTTTGGTTCAGATTTAGGTGTGGAGAACATATCGACGAGGATAGAGTCTTCGACACAACAACATCTGTATATCCTCGGGTGCTGCAAAACACAGTGTGAGCGTCGTTGACTGACGATTCACAACACTGCTAGTCGCTAGCTGTGTCTGCTGGCCATTTGGTGCTGGACAGGTAGTGCAGCGTACAGTGTGTTTATCAGAGCTTTATTTAATGAAAACCTCTGCCAGCATCTCTTATCTGGAAACACTGCTGATGAGAACCATGAGAGTGAACCAAAACAAAAGTTGTGGGCCATAAAATCCAAACA
Source organism: Heterobranchus longifilis (assembly GCA_028570985.1). NCBI lineage: Eukaryota > Metazoa > Chordata > Actinopteri > Siluriformes > Clariidae > Heterobranchus > Heterobranchus longifilis. The sequence continues at coordinate 15,618 of JAOVVB010278159.1, read as the reverse complement.
ATGAGCTGAAAGATTAAAGAGTTTGATGCTGATTCCCTGTGGTTTGATTACAAGTGACACCGTTTAACATTACGTCATTTGAGCCATTGAGCCAAATATTAGTTATAACAGCTTTAATATTTTACATAAGTTTTCTTATTATTTTTAAAAGCTTTTCAGATGGTGCTGACTGTACAGAGGATGGACAAAATGACAGAAACACCTTACAGTCATGATATTACACAGGTGTTCGAGTTATGGGATAAATCATTTTAGAATAGGATAGGAAGGATAGAGTTGGCTGTGACAGAAATAATAGCAGGATACAAAATAAAAGCAATAATAAAAAAAAACATCCCAAGCACAACTGGCATCACCATTCAACTTCTGTAATTCAGCAGGTGTCCCTCTTTTTTTCAGCCGTCTCTGCAGCAGTTTGTAGTTGTGAGTGGTCAGCCTGCAGCAGTGTCTCAGAGCTGCCTCCAGTTGTGTTGAGTAACGCTGGATAAGAATCGGAGATGACAGCCCAGACAAGTATGAGGCAGATGGTTCCTAACATGGCATCCGTTACAGGTCTTACAGGAAAACCTTTCATCCTTTTGTTTGCCCTGCGCTCGACGCTCCCAGAGATCACGTCATTAGAATCCCATTCTTCACAGACGCCATTAGTCCGCTGCATTGTCCAGGTGTCTGTGGGTCTCTCTGTTTGTGATGGTTTGTTTTGTGGTATGCTAGTTAACAGACCTCATCCTTATGTGAAGGTCAAGTGGTTAACACCAGTGCTTTATTCTAACATACTGTTTGTAAAACAAATAACTGGTGGTTCTGGTTATCTGGTTTATATCTGTAAAATCCAGATGTTTAAGTATTTTGTCTTTGCTTTCATTTTTGAGCTGTCAATCATTTTGTCAGAACTGTGGATTACTGTTTCATAGCGACTCATGAGTAAATACTGAGTCCATAATGTTTGGTCTATGGAAAGGTACAAATCACAGAGTTTGTTTTTAAAAGCAGAGGGACAACACAGAGAGAAAACTTGTTTATCACACTGAACGGAGCTGCTGGTGCACAAGCAGCTGCCGAAACGCTGCTGAAAATCTGAGTGCAGCTGCAGCCCGGAGCTTACACTGTTCCTCATCAGGGTAAGAATGAATCCAATACTCCTGTTCACTCTAAACATGCTGAGAAACACATGTCAATTCAAGGGGAAATGATAGTTTCACTCAGTGAAAATGTTATTATATTGCCCAGTGATTTATAATATACAATCTGGAGGTACACTATAATTACTACAATGTAATCTAATCAGAAATGTGCGCTTGTACGTATTTGATTGGCCAATGTAGTATGTTGTGGCAAAGACTGAGGTTAAACGGTTGTCTAGATGCTAACGCTAGGTTTGTGGAATTTCTCAATTCTTGGTATGGACGATGTGCTGTAACTTTCTAAAGGTACAACATAAACACTAAAGTTAGAAGTGTAAGAAATGCAAACAAACCTAAAGGAAAGAAGTGAACATAGGTGAGCTGGAGTGAAGATCTTACTACAGCTTTTCATTTTATTCATTAAAAATATCTTATGGATGATGCATAGTTTGGGGAGGTTGACAAACAATCGGTTGATCTAATGGTCAAAGCAAGATATCTTGGGATTGCTGGCCAGAACATCCGTCACATCAGTGTGGTCGCTGCCCGACGACCTATCCAGACCATAGCCATTCAAGGTCAATGGATAACCTCAACCATCTCACGAAGAGTTTCACCAGGTTAAACTACGTCAAGATTCACACTCAGCCAACGCAGCGCAAAATTAATGAGGTGAGTTTTTGACGCAGTGCTAACGCCGGTCTGAATACACCCGGCCCGGTCACACCAGTAAGTTGCACAGAGTCATTTGTCTGCACGTCTTTGCAAAATCTGTGGTGCTAGATTACGTGACGTAGTGATTACTAGCAGGGTTAGTAGCTGCAAGCAAATGGCCAACACACTCACAAGCAAGTAGCCTACACAATAGATCTCTGAGCGTATTTATATTATATCTGTACTATGACACTTTAATTGCAAGTGTGAATTAACAGTTAGCAAGCTATACAGGCTCATACAAGCTCATTAGCTCAGTCACTAAGGACAAAAAGTTCACAGTTCATATTTATACTCCGAAAGAGGAGGGTTAAATTAAAGATAAGGTTACAATGCAAATAAGATAATTGCTTCTCCTGCCCTCCGTGTCCTCCAGCTCACTGTCACAATGGTTTGTTATTGGTCAACATGTGAATGTTTTCTAAAGTACAACTAGAAGGAGAACGTAAAGTCAATTTCCTTATCCACCGTGAGAAAATCTTGGCAGTTCCATTGAAATTAATTTTCCTTATATGGACACAAGAGGTTGCTAGTCAGAAAAAAACGTTAGACTTTGCTGTTGTGTTTCCTGGACTTGTTGGCCCACAGTTAGCCTTTAAATGTCCGAAACTGAAGAAGCATTGCTGCCATACGACGGCCACATTTTCAAATCCTACATGCTTTGGTTTTTAGATGGATTGTAAAATGTACATTCATGTGTGCTCTTGGTTGGATGGACATGAGCCATATAACTTCATGCTATCACAACAAAACTGCCAACAAAACTAGAAATTAACACCTCAGGCTGCGCTGCTCTTTACATCTATCCAGACTAAATTGACTGAGCAGCCTGACCTGCTGACATTACCATTTAAAACCTTACTGTTTCTCTAGCAAAGCAAAGTAAAATAAACAATTAATTCTCAGGTGGACAGTGTGTACAACCTGAGGGCCACCTGGGACATTGCATTACTGTATTTATTGTAGTGAATGGAAATTTACAAAATAGACTCAGTTCAAATGAAACAGACACTATTAGGTCCTTCTGTGGGTGTCAGACAGTGAGCACTCTCTCTCCTTCCTTTCCTCCAAATCTCATAAAAATCTGCATGGAAATAGAAACATATTGTCCGGCTGCACCCTAAAAAACGAGGACTGTGTGGTAAACTGAGAATCATCAAAATGATTTATATTACAGTCCTCAAACATATGTGTTCTTCTAGATACCATCTGATCATGTTTCTCAATAGCAGCAAAGTGAGCTCTTTGAAATCAGAACATAGATTATATATTTGCATAATTATTTGTTAAACAAATATGTTAATTAGAGAAAATCATTGAGCAGCGTTTCATAGAAATTAAACAACCTCTCTGTTAAAATGTATACCCGCTTTTCATACCCTGCTTCTGAATAAAAACAGGAAGAAAAGATGGCTACAACAGTGTCTTACACAAGAGAGACATACGAAAATGGTCCTGGGTAATTATGCCCATGCTGAGTCAGAAAATTCAGCAGCTGCTGCCTTATGAATAATCTGGAGTGGCACCTAACAACCAAACACATTTCTGTAATTTCTATATTTCACCAACAGTATGATCCTCGTTTCTCCAGTAAACAACTGTACTTTCAATGGCCTCTGGGAATTTTAGATCATGTCAACAACTAGATACAAATGTACTGTTTTTTTATTTTATTATTTTAATGAACACATGCCACTGTATTTACAGCCTTTAGCTACATAAAATGTGTTAGCATTTTATGATATGGAAATATGAATAGGTAAAGTGATGAACTGCAAATGTCACATTTTAAAGGTACAGTGTGTAGTTTATATATATATATATATATATATATATTGTAATAATATATAATCATTCATAAACTACAAGTCCCACAATTCAATGAGTTTTCTGTATCAATTTATTTCTTTTTATTTCTTTGTTTGTCAAGTCACAGACAGGTGAATGACAGTGAGGCTATAACGTTATACAGACATCGCTAACAATGAAGCCCATTCATTTTTATTTTGAGCAAAAAGGAGATGAGGAGAAAAGAAATCCGGTGAGAGGGATTCAGATTAAACTAACAACGCTTTGCACTTCACATTAGTGAACTGTTCGTCATAACTTTTCTATTTGTGAATAAACAGGCTAATTAATGAAACATGTAAACATTTTCTGAATCTGGTGTTTTGATTTACAGAATATGATTTGCCAGAAGAACTAAATGTTCAGACGAAGGCTGTGATATGTGTAAATAATAAAATAATAATATTAGTAATATTAATGGTCCAAAATGATGTGAATTTTTTATAAATAGCATTGTTTGTTAATAAACTGTGTTACTTGAAAAGAAATTGACTGTACTAAATGTCTGTGTGTGCTTATGGAGCACATGTACAAAAAGAGAGAACCCTGTTACTTTGGTCAGTTGGAACATTTTAACATATCGCCCGACCCTGTGAGACAGAAAACAGTGGTGCTACTAAGTTACTGTAAAATCCATTGAAATGTCCAACAGAGTATTCAGAAATCACAGAGGGTAAATATGGAAACAAATGAAATTAGTGCCTCTTATTAAATGTTAAATGTTTCAGGCCATTTTATTTCAGACTGAGAAACTTTAAATAATTGTATGGAACAAAACGCTGCTGTACTGTATCCAGCTGTACTCTGTGCTGCAGCTCAGTCGAAATACAAAAGAGGTTCAGAAGGTCTGAAACTCTCCCGTTCAGGCCGCTGGTGTCAAACAATGACAGACCGTGCTGCCGCTCTCCAAATCTTGTAAATGGTTTTGGAGTGAAAACGATGTTGTCTGGCAGCACCTTAAACAAGCCACATGGCAATATCATGAATGGAGCAGAGCAGACATTTCTCTAATTGGCATGCTGTTGTATAAGAAATAATTGGCTCATTTTAGTCAGTTGAGTGATGACTGGAAAATGTGCCCTTAAAGAGTATCCATTCTGTTCTTTGGGGACTAATCTGGGAAGCATTCATATTTATTGTCCGTGCTTAGATAGACATGGATTTCCTTGTCTCACGTGTCAAGGGTATGAAAGGAAGGGATGATTAATGATGCAAGTTTCTCTTTTAAGTGCCATTATGGGGCGTCATTCACCACTGCTATAACCTCGAGCACCGCAGATCTTTATTCAGTCCAAGCTGCCTCTGTTAAGAAGATAAAATTCAATCACTTTCTCCTCAGTAGTGAAGAAGACTGAAAACAACATGTTTTGAAAGCAGGTGAAGTACAGCAGCTATGTTGAGTTCTGGTGTTTGAAAGTATGGAAACAAAATGCTCTTTATGTTGCTACTCGAAGCCTTCAGTTCTCAATTTTGTATTTGTTATGAGAATTTATAATAACTTGGATGTATGTACTTGGAGATGTCAGATGTGAAACAATGTTGCTTTGTAGGAATGTATTGCATTCATAAATTATAAAACTCCTACTCTATAGTGTATATTTCCTTTGTATCACCCTGTCCTGCAGCACTTTCTCACACGGTAAATAATAGAAGAATGATCCAAGTTCTCCTATATATTCGCTCTGCTACTGTAAATAAGTCAAATTACTAAATGTTACACTTGTATCTCCACACATCTCCTACAAATTACTGTATATTCATTTGCAACTATTTTGCATTAGCAATTATGTTTTGGAGAAATGTCTTGGGGTAATACAATTACTAATGCAAAATAGATTGGATTGCTGTGTGAATTAAATGAGTTCTTCTCTGCTGAGCATCTTGTTGCAAGGCAGTGCAAACACACTGACTACATGCTGAAACCTATATCTCTGTCTTTCACAGTTTCACATGTGTCCCTCTAAACACCACAGCAGATTTAGTTTCATGGCTCTGTTTTGAACAGGTGCAAAAAAAAATGGGCTGTGTGGCTGAAACACTGTAAACATTGTAAACACTATCTCTGTGCAGGACAGAATAACCAGAGACCAGGGTGGCCTTCTGTTTATCTGCTCTAACACTGCTGTGCTGGAGTTTCGATCGCTGAGATATACTGAATCGTCGCTGTGCTCGCCACTAAACATCAAGAAATGGCTTTGTGGTTAAAGATAAAGTACAATTCTGCACCACACAATTATCGTTCTGGTTAAAACAAAAGATAAAAAGCAAATTAATAAGCTGCTATAGTAGTGCCTCTATCATGGCTTATTAATCTGCTCTTTATCTCTTGCTGTGTTTGAATTTATTTATTTGGGATGACAATTACCATGCTGTTATTTATTTACTTTTTTGTATGTCCCTCGGAGCGGGGGAAGGGGGGTGGCTTGGTAGGATGGTAGGAACAATATGTTGTATGTGACTTTATTTTTTTCCCCCGGGCCTCAGGACCCTACATGAGGCTCACACTCTGCCGGGTGAGCTAGAGGTCACCCTGTATTTAACTTTCTACTTTCTAAAGGTACTACATGAAGCTAATTTAGAAGTGTAAGAAATGCATTATTATTTTATTCATTGAAAATATCTTATGGATGATGCATAGTTTGGGGAGGTTGACAAACAATCGGTTGTCTAATGGTCAAAGCAAGAGATCTTGGGATTGCTGGCCAGAACATCCATCACATCAGTGTGGATATTCATGTTCTCCAGAGGATAATTATGAATCTTTTTGTGACCATTGTGACCTTTAGACCTGCCACTGGTCAAACTGTCCCTGTGGCTAACACTAAGAAAACTAAAGGCTGGATTTCCATTTTTTAATGTTGTGGATATTCATGGATTAGAGATTTTAGTGAATTTAGTGACTTTTCCTTTAGCACCACCATCAGGCCAAAGGTTCCACAGAAATATCACAATCTAATGGGCACACTGCTTTGGCAATTACAAAACCCATTAATTCCTGAGAGGTTGAAACCTTTTCAGTTTTCGTTAACTGTATTGGTATAGTAGACTCCTGGTCTGCCACTTAATAATGCTTCCAGAATCGTAATGCTTGCAGAACAAATATTTCGTATATAATGAAGTGAATAAACCCCAGACGCAGTGAGGCTATCAACTATCTAATTATCTTGTAGTTTTACTGTGCTGTCTAATGGTTGGGTTTCTGCCGCTTCAAGCTTTTCTAACTGTTAAAGAGCATCAACGCTGGTCCTAAAATCTTAACAAACATGGTCTGTGTTGCCAGGCAACAGACAAATGTATCAATGGATTTAAGCATACCCAGACACACTATTATAAATGGAGGGACTTGTTTGGCATGACATCAGCTCAGTCACGACGGCTCCCAGTGCTATGTCCTTAAGTTCTTTCCTTAAGCAGAGCAGGCAGAGAAAAATGTATTGCAAATAGGGTGTTATGTAGTGTGCTCATCTCTCTGTTTACACCTCAGGCAACACAACATTTGCTTTTAGTGTGCGACTGCTGTGAAAATGCAGTCGCACACTAAACTCGCTCAAAGTTTTGCAATCCAATACACTTTAATAGATGTATAAGGTAACATAAACACAAATATGTGTACAGGTGGAGCAACTCAGTGACCTATGTGGAAGAATGGTCAGAATGCTTTTGTCCTCTGAAGTTATGTGTTATGCTTTCATTACGTGCCTGTCTTCCTTTCTTCACTCGTCCCAGTAAATCTAACATCAGCTTTGATTGTTACAGAGACTTCAGAGACAGGGTCAGGACCTCATGAAAATTATTTGTACTGGCATTTCCCACTCCAGACATAATATAACATCTAAATAACACGCTAATACATTTTGTGCAAAAAAAAAAAAGTTCAAATTCAATCTGCTTAAAATGCAGTTGAGCCTTCAGTGAGATTTCCAAAGTCAAAGTGAAGCCAAGAGGCTTGAAACATGGTGTTGTGACATGAAGCACTATGCAGTTCAACAGGAATGCAGAACAGGGCAGAGAGACTGAATGGATTAATCCAAAATGTATTTTTCAGATAAACTAAAAGGCCCATGATTTGGTTTTCTGTCACATATGAAAACAATCATTACTCTGCTTCATATTCCACTAAAATTGTGTCTAGAATAATTAATATACACACATTCAATAAATTACCAACATAATGACACTGCTATATTTTGGGCTTCTGTTGTCAGATTGGGTCAAACTATAATTTGCAAAGTTTTACATAATTGCATATAAATTACAACATAAAATAACCCAAGACACAACCTGTTTCACAGTATAATTCATGCACATACCTCCGCACAAGGAGAGATCTGGATAAAACCACAAGTTATCAACCACCAAATATGGTTGCCAAAAATTAAATACATGAAGCAAAATAATTACTATATGGATGAATTCAAGTGGAGATTGAAAACCCAAATTATATATTACCTGGAACAGGTGTGATATGCAATTCCAATCAAATTCCTTGCCACATCAATACAAGACATTCACAGTATATAGACTTGCACAAACCATGTACAGCATATCACCAGGCACCATGTATGGTCCTCGTCTTAAATGCATTAGTCTGGGACCACTCAGTTCATTTTTGATTTCCTACGGGCATTATCAACGGCGCAGACTAAAATGCCTCTGGATGCATTTGGACAGACCTACAACCAAACAGAGCAACAAAACCTGACCTACAGAGAAACACTCTGAGAGACACGTTGGTCTGTTTTGAAACAGGAAAAAGAAAATGGCAGGCTGGTCACAAACGTTCTCAAATCACAGCTAAACAGAAATATTTTAGGCAATACAGTAAGAGAATCTTGATTCGTATTTGAGCAGCACTGACTAGTTTGACAGTTTGATCTGAGTTTCGTGCCCGGTGCGTTGCGCTGGATGGACATTATGTAACTACATTCTAGTATGAGTCATGACTCTCCTGTCAGTCAATGCCAGTTACGTTCCAGAACTACATTCTAGCATGACGCTCATCTGTCAGTCATCGTCTAACACCCGCCCCATATTAGATTTAAACAGCTGTGATTGGACATACGAGATTCTGGTTGACAGGAAATCTGAACGGAGGGAGGCCAGAGGGACTCTCTGAAAGTAAAATGAAACATGAACTCAGCAGATAACAGCTGTTACATGGGACATATTATGAAACTTCTTCAGTGTTTGTACATTTGGGTATCTGGAGTGCCGACCAACCACCAAACTGTGATGACAACCCAGTCAGTTTTTTGTGCCTAGATCTGAAAACAATCAACAAGCCATTCAGATTTGGCTCCCCTTCTCATGTCACATGCAGCTCATTAGAATATACCGCCTCCCACCTGAGTGTCTCCACCCACAGCTTGAGAATTACCTTTGCAAAGGTGCACTATATTTTTCTCCCAAGCCAATCAGAGCAGACTGGGTTTCTTTCCGGAGGGAAGCTTAAAGAGATGTGTGTTTCAGACAGAGCATGTAAACATGTTCTAGTACAAACCCAAAATACAAGTATGAACCTGAAAATGAGCATAATGTGTCCCCTTTAAGATTGAGGTATTTATGTTTTAATTTCCCTTCTCTATCTCTTTCAGTGTCCTTATGTTTTTGTTCTGTTTCCCTGTTGACAGTGTGCTAGTTAGTGCTAGTGCTACTTGTGCTAGTTACTGAAAAATAGTAATTAGTTACAGTTACTAGTTACTTTTTAAATGTATTCTTCACAAGTTTACCTGAATGCACCATAATTCGTGGCACTGACCACTGACAACTTAATGGTGTGTTCAGCTGATCCTCGTTAATTATTAACAACTGAACACACCATCCAGTTCCAGTTTGGTCATTGCACTCATTTCATTGTTTGTTTACATAACTCAGAAGGCAAATGTTGCCACACCAGTGACTTCAGGGATGCAGGAGGACTTTACAGTTCTGTTGTTTCTCAGTCATCTCCAACTCTGTGGTGTTTGGAAAAGTACAGCTGCAAGCTAACTGTTACACTGGTAAGCTAACTGTTAACTGTGTCTTTACGCTGCAGACATGCACATTCTGCTGTTGTAGTCCTTTTGAGTGTAATGCAGCCACTTTAGATAATTTAGCTTAAACGTTACCTGCTGCCAAGTACCCAGCCGTGGTTTGCAGTCTGCTCTATTTTTGTGATCATCTTTTATCGTAAAATAGCTCCACACTGCCGACATTGCTGCTCTGACGAGAGGTGAAAATCACGTTGCAGGTACATGAGTACAGTATCAGACTCACTAACTAACGTAGTAATGAACCTTTCATTAATGGTAATTTAGTTACTTAATTTAAAAAGTAATATGTTAGAGTATTAGTTACTGCCCAAAGTAACAGAGTTACTCTGGAGTTAGCTAACGGAGGTGGTCCCAACACTGGGACAAATAGGGAGCAAATTTGTTAACGTTTGGTCTATTCATTTTGTGTTTCTTCCAGTATTTTCCAGTGATACCTTGCTTCACATTCAGTCTGTTCCACAGTCTTCTTCTTTTGACTGCTGAGCAGCCTGGGGGCTCAGCTTCTGCTCCAGGGAACATTAGTGGTAGTTACAGAGAGAAACGATAGTGCCATTCATTTACTTTAGCCATCCATATTTTCCCAGCCGGACTGGGAATTCTGACTGGTGACCTTCTAACTGCAGGCCACGTTCACTTGCCGCTGACTGTTTGAAGAATGTCACCGAGGATTGATTGTCCTTTAGTCTGTGTTTGTGTGTGTGCTTTTTCCCATCTGTTACCTGTGGATCACTTAGAGGACGGAAGCTTCTCCTTTTAAATAGCAATCAAATGGCCCAAACGGTTTGGCCCAACAACAAAATGCCAATACTGCCTCCCTGCTGTCTGTGCTTAACAAGAGGACAAGGTGTCAATACCCAGCAAGATTGTCATGCATGTACGTGTGTGTGTGTGTGTGTGTGTGTGTGTGCGTGTGCGTGTGCGTGTGCGTGTGCGTGTGTGTGTGTGTAATCATAATAGTGGCTGCAGGCAGACAAGGCATGCTACAGCATGTTATTCCTTTTGAAAGCCAAATGCCTGCTACAGGCTTGTTTTCACTGAAGCAGGAGAAACCCTTGTGGTTTGTCCTTGGAAATTGCATTCAGTAATGCTGGTTCCCCTGTGTATGAATAAGATCACCTGTTCTTTTCATTAATGTTTTGCTCAGTAATTATTCTATATACCTATCAACTATAGACTGGAGCACTTGAGTACATAGATTCATACAATACATTCATAAACTATGATTATAAGCCTTATTTATGAAGCACTTCTCAAAACAAAGTTACACAGTGCTTTGCAGAAAAGTAGGTACATCAATATCACAACAGTGTCCTTTGAAAAAGTCAATTGAACAAGGGTTTACCTTTTTAACACATTTAATGCAATTACTTGAATACAGATCTCCCAATTTAGGTTTGTTAAAGGAAATGGGGTAACTACTTTTTGGAGTACAGCAATGTTCAGGTTTTTAGTTTCACTATAACTCTGAAGACATGTAAACACTTTATTACATTTTAAATGTATAGATAATTACTTTAACAAGAGTAGACACGGCCATTTCATTATGTTTTAATCTGGTTGTAATTTTGTTCAACAGCAAAATGAGAAAGTGGGGAGTGAAAACTTTCTGAAGGCAATGTACAACAAACACAGCACAAGCAAAGGCTTTGTTTTGTTTTGTTGAACATTTTACTCACTGGATGTTTATGCCTTACAGTACATATCAATACTCATATATACCCACACACAAACAACACAGACATACCACCTACTTGATACATTTAAAATCTATTGACATAATTCCATTCATTTACGCAATATCACACGAGAGGGAGTGATGTTGTGCTGAATATCATCACGGCTGTGATTCGGTCACAGCCACCATCAACAAATCAGCTCCATACAATCCAATTATACTTACTTTACACATTTTCTTGAACTGAAAACTATTTATACAGCCCTTTAAATCATTCTGTAGAGAATTCCACAGTTTGACACCAACCACTGAAATACACATCTGCTTTAAAGTAGTCCGTGCGTACGGATGTTTAAAATTAAATTCCCTTATACGGTCGTTGTCCTCTGAACTAAAAACAAACAAGTTTTGTAAAGTTTCTGGCAATACTCTGCTTTTTGTATATAAGTAATAAGGTTTGTAACTCAACTAAATATTTGAGTTGCAAAAGTCCTGATTTAATAAATAGATTGTTGGTGTGTTCTCTTGAATCCACTTTATGAATAATTCTTATTGCTCTTTTCTGCAATATAAACAATGGCTTTATGTTACTTATGTATGTGTTGCCCCACACTTCCACACAATATGTAAAGTATGGCACAATAAGTGAACAGTAAAGAATTCTCATTGCTTTGTCATCTAACACATACTTTGCTTTGTGCAAAACAAAAAATACTTTTAGACACCTTTGTTTTTACATGAGAAATATGAGATTTTGTCATCCATCATCACAGACACTCTTTCAATACAAATTCCATCAATAGATAGTGAAACATTTTCATCCTTTTTTCGATTTGCAAAAATCATAAACTTAGTTTTTTTTTCAAATTTAACTAGCATAACTTTATCAAACCATCTTTTAATGATAAATATAATAATGATAAATAAGTAACAAGTCAGAGGGAAACTGGTTTTGTAGTCAACAAGTCAAGAGTTTGCATGTTAGTTGTTTAGTTTGAATGTGCAAAACTAATATTCTATTCTAATTTAATGTATGGAACTCTGAAAATGTACCATAGGATGCTGTGTTATTGGGGTCTTTCATTCATGACCCTGAGCCCACAGATTTTAATATATATAGCGTGGCCCCCCTCACCTTTAATTTAAAGATGTCCATGCGTGATGCGTATAAGAGTTAAGACATCTCAGGAAACCACATCACAGTGATGGTGGGACCCTAAAGTTGTCCAGATCTACTTGAAAGGGATCCTGTCCCAGCGATCAAACAGCAGGAAGACAGAAAAGCCCACTCTCTCACTGACTTAGGTCTGATTTACCACCAACTGTACGGTACCATACGTACAGCCAGCACATGAGCGGGGATCTGATTATGCGAGCGCTGTGATACATGAGCCATATACTGTAAATCCTAGACTGTTGTGGTTGTGTCAGTGTTCAGTGGACCTCTGCACACTGTTTATCTGTCTCGCCCCAACACACACACAACCATCTCCACCTACATTGTCTATTCTTGCTGCACAGCTATCCATCTCATGATGAATAGTCATATTAATTCATAACCCCTATAGTCACAACGCTTTGTTGGGTCATTGCATATAGTAGTTGCACAGAATAGATGAAGGTCTATGTTTGTCTTTGGTAGTGTCTCTGTATCAAACTAATAATATTTGCTATTGTTGTAAACACGCTGCACACTAAAGGTGTTGACACTACAGGCAAGTTCAAAGCTCTATAAATAATGTACTGGAGCAGCTTCTTCATATGTACATATTTTCTATACAGTAGCATATTCTCTAATAGACCAACTCAGTGGAAAGACACAGCTCATCCTGTATGTCGTATTAAAGGACAGTGACACGTGATTTACAGCAATGTCACCTTGGTGTATAGTTGCTACTTTTCTAGTCTACTACAAAGCATGCTGACAGTCTTGTGAAGCAGTGAGTCACTTTGATGTTGAGGTTATGAATAAAAATGTAGCCTACTGTTTCTGTGGAACCTTGCTGCTTGCTTCAAGAGAAACTTCATCCTTAAACAGAATAAGGGATCATATGGTCTCTGACAGTTCAGTCTACACTTGTAAACACGATAAACTCTCTACCATCTATCTTTGAACTTTTCCTTTTTTTTGTCTTCTGACATTAACTGGAAGACTACCTCTTTGGACTCAATATAACACATTATCATTCTGGTACTTCTCCACACATAGATGTGTTTTCTTATTCTGAATATGCAAACAGAAACACATTGTAGTTAGTGACAACGTTGTTGACAAAGTATAAGCATAAGTGTGTTGTGTAACAGGCTCTTACAGCTTTATCCAAATAATGGTAACACTTATTAACCATCATTAATTAGTGACACATTGATAGTTAAATAAACTTAAGTTAATAGTTGTAGGTAATAGTTTACTGTTATCAAACAATTAAACTGTAATTAATAATGTTTTCTTTAGTCATTAGTCATGCTATATCATGTTATTTTAACAGTTTATTGCTGCACATATAATATTATATTACATATGAGTACCAAATGATTTGTAAACCTTTAAGAAATCATTAGTAAAGCATCAAACATTATTTGGATGGATATTATAAAGCTGCAACTGATGATTATAATACCTTGTTAATGGTTAATTAATACTTTGTAAAGCATCTATAAACATTATTTAGATAGCTATTATCAGTGCACAACCAATAAAAGATTTAATGGTGCCAAATTAATGTTACTTGATGCTTTATAAACCACTTATTAATCATTAACTAATTATTATAAGCATCTGTTGAACCTTTATAATATCCAACCGAATATCTTTTATACAAAACAATTATTAACCACTGACAAAGTATCAACTGTCTACTGTGTCTAAATGTATAAACACATTATTTCATATTACACTAACCTAATGATAAAATAACCTAAATAACATTACTAATACTTAGTAAACCATGTTAATCATCAATTCATTGGTAATGGTAAAATAACTATTAACTAAAGTTGAATTAACTCTCAATTTAACATTTATTAATTATGGTTATTATAAAGTGTTACCCAAATAATGGCTGGGGGCAAGTTTTACCACAGTGGTGCCGCCGAGGTTTGAACAGAATTTCAAGGTCACAAATGTACACAGAACTATCTAAGATCACAATGACAGTAATATATTTTCTGTTTGTGTTTGGCTAAAACAGTTGGCTGTTGCCTAAAGTGAACAACACTGAATCTGTTGACACTTTATTTCAGATGTCACTCCCAACCCTTTCCCCCACATGCCTCAGTGTGTATCTGTCTCATTCAGGAGGCCCTGATCATGGCCAGCATGGAGCACCCCCACCTGGTCCGCCTGCTGGGCGTCTGCCTGAGTCCCACCATCCAGCTGGTCACACAACTGATGCCTCATGGGTGCCTGCTCGACTATGTCCACGAGCACAAGGACAACATCGGATCCCAGCTGTTACTCAATTGGTGTGTCCAGATTGCCAAGGTAAGGACGAAACGGTTGCTTTATTAGGTGTTTACTCCCTGTATGGTTGATTGGTTTGGTTGCTTGGTTGGGTATTTGGCAGGCTGGTGGACTGGCAGATTAGTAAAGGGTTGTTTTTAGTACTGATAGATACCTGAACAGTTTGTTTATCAGTGGATTGTCTCCACTGATTGCTGCTTTTTTTGCTGCCTTGACTGTGATACCAAATATCTCAATCAATCATACAAGATGATTTGGAGAGTTGGAGAACCATTGAACTCTTAGTGCAGACTGTCGATCCACCGCTTTATAATTCAGGATTAGATTATTTGCTGGCATCTGTCAAATTTGCAAGTCATGTTTGGCTGTTGTTCCATGACCTTTTATATTGATCCACCTACTGTGATTGCTATGTTCCTATAACACATACATTTTGTTTTCTGTTTCTCCTATCTGTGTCACTCTTTCTATATCTTCCTCTAACTATATTTGGATGAGAGTGTAAAGGGATCTAGCAGACAGGTAGCAATTAGCCACCTAGCGGCTAGCTACCTGTGACGGCATACACCTGTCACTCAAAGTGGCCATGCCCTTAATTATGCTTAACTTTAAGCCTTAATATCATTTAAATGGGTGAGTTGTATAAAAAAAAATCACCCCCCGTACAGTTCTATAGCTATACAGACCAAAACAGTTTTTTGTACCAGGCTGTAAACATGTTTATTTCTGCTGTAAAGTTGGGCATTTTAACATGGGGGTCTA
>JAOVVB010278129.1:0-17561 GCA_028570985.1 Heterobranchus longifilis | reverse complement strand
GCTCGCACCGCGGGGCCTCCTCCGACACGCTCCTCCTCCACTGCTCCCCGTCAGGACATGCTGCAGGAGGAAGAGGAGGAGGAGGAAGAGGAGAGGGAAAAAAGGTGTCAGGGAGGCGACAATAGAAAAAGGAGGGAAGGTGAGACAGGAAGATGGTAGAATGGAGAGGGGAGATTAAAAAAGTGAAGAGAATTTAATGATAAATTGGTGAATGGGGAATCAAAAGGGGGTATGGACAGAAAATGAGTGCATTCAAAGGTACGTTATGTTACGGTATGTTAGTCGTCATCCCATAAGTCTTTCTTCTTGTAATGTTAGAGTGGAAACATGCTGTTTGAAAATACGAACACGCATGTAAGCTAAGCAGCCAAACAGAATGAAACAGCAGTCTGATCTTACATTTGTCCTCATCAGACTTATAATACTAGAACAAACCAGCTCTAGAACAATGCTGCTCTCTCTTTATTTCCATGTATTCTACATGGATCATGCAGAAGGATGCTGACTTTTTGCCTTGGATATCAAATACAGACGCTCAACAGGTAGAACGTGCGCCTCATGTAGGCTGAGTCCTGCAGCGGCAACCTGTGGGCCTTTGCTGCGTGTCATCCCCTCCATCTGCCCCCTTTCCTGTTAATCTTCAAGCTGTACTATCATGAAGGCAAAATGCCCCAAAAAATCAATCTTAAAAAAAAAAGATGCCGCATGGACAGTGGCTTTCGGCGTTTGATACCGAGGCACCCTTTAGTGTCTGTATGAAATGTAAACAGATCAGCATCATTATTGGACACCCAGAACAACTGACTTAGTATAAAGAGCAAGAAAGTCCACACAGGGAGGACGTCAGGGTGGACAGATGGGTCAAACAAAGATGGACTTTCACCCAGGAGACCGATGCTCGTGTCCCGTGTGAAACCAGTTATGCAGGTTAAGTTTTTAAAATGTAGAACTTTTAAACTAAAGGACTAAATCAACGCATCTGTGGATGCAAGTTGTTTTATTCATGTACATGTTAAGTAACTTGTGGGATCAGCTTTAACATAATTCGCCCAAAATGATTAGTTCTAATTGGCACTACATACACACACAGATTTTCCAACCTATCTAGCTTAAGGTTTAAGATAACAAGCATTCATATCTGTTCCCTGTTCTCTCAAATCAAAGCACGCACACACTTTTTTTTTCATATGACAAGCACTTAGTAGGATTCTGAGCTGTAAGTACTTTTTTTGATTAACTGTTACAATATTCACCTTTTAGCTGCTTAGCTACAATTTATTCCCCACAATGATCAATAAAACATCTCCCCTTCTACTCACCACAATCAGGGGCCATGCAGGTCATCGTGCGGTGGTCAGGGCCCTCACAGGGGGCCCCTCCGTACTGGCTGGGCTGCAGGATGGTTCTGGTGGAGCTCTGTTGTCCCGTACCACAGCTTGCTGAGCATGGACTCCACTGGGACCAGCTGGACCACTCACAGGCCACTGCAGGGGGAGAGGACGGTGTTAGTCTTACAGTCACCTGCAGCTGTAAAGCTTATAGAAAATATCTGTCATCTGAGCACTGTTCCTCAGCTCGCTCAAATAAAACCACTATTACAGATATAATTCTCACATTGCTTTTTATTAAAGCCATTTGTTAACAACAACACCTAATAGAAATAATTCTGAAATTGGCAACGGAACAAAACCCAAGTAAAATCAATAATGAATGCCTTTCTGATGCTTTTTTATTTGGTAGAACAAAATTGTGTTGCCCTATCCATGCAAAACAGTTATTTAAATGCAAAATGATTTTCAGGCTCTGCAGTGCCACTTTTCATGTAGTACCACCTGTATCAGAACACAGGGCATTGCACAAGAGCCTGAAAATCATGCCCAATGTTTTCTATGCCAATTTTCAATGCTGTATTTATTTATGATTCATTCAGGTCCCCTGACTGGTTCTTGGTGCCCTCTGTGCCACCTCATTTTAAAAAATCCTGGAATCGCCCCAGGAGGTCTTGGATAAAATCGAGTATTAAGGAGAAGGCCAATAAAACTTGCACACAAAAAAACGAATACATATTTGTATCATTCCTTCTCCTTAAAAAGAGACTTATTTTTATCCATTAAAACTATTTGCCATGATAACATTTACTCCTTTGTGGAGATTTGGGAAACACAGACTCAACAAATTGAGCTTTTCAAAAACACTTTAAAAGAACAGAAATAACCTAAAACAATTCAAATCCCTACAACTGCCGGGACAAATTACACAGCATGGTGAATCTTCTCACCGCACAGCAGTTTATATTCATGTGAGAATGTTTTACTGTAATCAACACGATCAAATGGAAATTAAGGCATTTTGCCTCAGCATGAACCCTTATTATTTTACAGACAATGCAAAGGCAGAGTACCTTAACTTCCCAGTAAGGGCCACAGGTCAAGTTTGAGTTTTGTTTGTAGATAAACATTAACAAAAAGGAAGAATTGCCACATTTCCAATATTATGTCTACAATCCATTTAACTGGACACCAAAAAAAACTTCTCTGTTCTACACTCTGGTGAGTTAATGTCTTTTGCCTTTGAAGGGCAGAATAGTTCTCAAAATAAGAGAATAACTCCAAGGTTGACGAATAACCTGAATTTCCTTTTAAACTCTCTGCAAAAGGGGAATTCACGACGACCAAGTCCAGACAGAGGAGGCAGAAGGATTATAAAAGGCACTGCTGATCAGATGATGACAGAGGTCAAATCACAGAGCTATTCACACACTCAAGTCTCACATGAGGATATGTCACTTCGTGACACTCTGCTCCCTATTATCTTTCATCACGTGTTTACGAAACAAAAAACCCAGTAATGGCCTTTGTAGGCTGCGGTTGATGTGACTGTTGCTCAGTTATTTGAGCCAACTGTTGCAGCAGCTGTTGCTAACTATAGATAGGTTGACATGTCTATCATGGTCCTGACAGGTCAACCAAAGATTTTTTGTTGCCGGTGCTTTCAATGCTAAAAGACAGAGGGGCCCTATAAAGTGCAAGAAATATGTTGGGTAGGAACAGCTGTGGCGGAGCATCACTCACCATCACACAGCTCGGAGGTACAGCTGAATGCTCCTCTCTGGCACACGCTGGAGAAAAAAGAATCAGGTGAGTGAATAATATGAGGGGAAAACAGTGAGGCTGATATTATTGAACACTGAGATACCAAAGCAATCATCATGTCACAGAGCTGAGCCCATCAGACTTTATTAAATGAGCGTGAGCAGGATGAGATGACTTACGGCACGTCTGCTGCACGCACGACTATCTATTACAGCACATATCACAGTACCAAAATGGATTGCTGTTGACTGTGTGTTTGACTGAGACAATGAAATTCAACTCTGCCGATGCTCCACAACACTTTGACAAATTGACATGTGCTTGGAGAATCATCTGGTTTCCAGGTTACTGAAAAACTCCTTTTGTGCAATAAAGCAAAAAGGAAGATTGGAGGTCTGGGTAGATGGGTATTTGAATATTTTGTCAGATAAACTCAACTAAAAACAATGCACAGTGTCTGACTTTGAGGCTACAGTTTGCGTCCCATCTCCAACATTACCAACAGATGCTGATTTTTTTTTAAACCATGATCACAATCGTCCCCTAACCTAAACCAAGTAGTTTCAGTTTCCTAAAATGGACGAAACTATCAGCAAACTTATCTTCTTATCAGTAATACAAGTTTTTTTGGAGGGCCCTGACAGATGACCTGTTTAGGCATGAGGACTTTTTTGGGTCATACATAATGTACTAATGGCACTAAAGTCTTAACAATGATTATAATGATTTTTCTTTTCCTGAGATAGAAATATTTCACATTGGGCTTTAAATGTTTTTCTCTGACTGAACGAATTAGAGACAGAATATATTAATGGAAGTATTAAAAAGTTATTCCAAAGGGAATAAAAAGAATAAATAAACATTATAGTCGCATTATGAGATCACCCAGATTATGGGATTTCTTTCATAAAAATGTGTTTTAAAGTGTTTAAGCAATTATAAGAGTTATACTGCATGGTCCTATTGTGAACTGATGTACATCTAATGCTCTTGTTTTAAGACAAACAATGTATTACAGCACATATAAGAAAATATGAATAATGTAAATTATTGACTGTTTGACATGGACATGTGCAATGCACTTTCAATAACACAATCAGGCGACTGGGAGGACAATTAGATTGATGAAGCCACTGTTACAAATGTGCCACAACGTTCTTGAGAAGAGGTGGATGAATACATTACATTATTATTAGGAATCAATTTATTAAGAGACAAAAATGACATACTTTTAAGGACATAGAAGCAGAGGTAATGCTGATGAAAAACCATTTACGCTCAGTGTAAATGTCTCAATAAAAACTATGTAAATCATCATAGTGCATTAGTCGCTCAATGAAAGTTAAGACCGCACACAGCCATAACTCCCCATCCACTCAGTTTGAAGCTAAAAAACGCACACCATTTTATGTTGTGCTCACCTCTGTCTGCAGCCAGTAAGATATTTATGGAGCAGAATTTAATATCAGTTTCTCTTCTCCACCTCAATCTTCTGCTTTTGCCCTTTAGGCACCATTTCCAGCTGAGGCAAACATTTTTCAAACAAAACTGCACTACTACTCACAGACTGCATGAACTTTAGCAAATCCAGTAGAATGCAGTAATAGTCAACCAAGCTCACATCTGCTCACGCTCTTTGTGCTCCCCCCTCTTAAATGCATAAGCGACATACTCTGGGACTCAGTTACTGTGAACCAATTCAGAGGCTACAATATTTCAAAGGCTCTTCCAAACTTGACCAAGAAATGCAGCCTTCTTATACCTGAATCTGGAGGACACCAGCATTGCCCATCAGTTTAATATTTTCACTCTTTTACCTTGCCGTCAGACAGCCCCTGACGACAGGGATCTGAAGCCGTTGTATCGCAATTGCATTGACAAAAACAGTCATTGTACCTCGCAAAACACGGGGTTGCTGCTCTACCGCTGCCTAGATCAGTTAGTTTGTTTATGTTATTGTGTGACTTTGCTGTTTTAAAAGGGTTAGGAGCTAAGTAACAAACAAACTGATCGAGGCAGCAGCAACTCCTGTGTACTTTGACAAAAAGTACACAGGAGTTGCTGCTGCCTCGTCTGGTGGCTTTGAAGAGAGTGATATAACAGCTTCAGTTCCCCGTCGTGAAGGGCTGTCTGATGGCAAAATAATCTGTGAAAATATTCTAAATATAGCATACACTTAAACACATATTGGTTATTTTAGGTGTTCCTTTTTTATGTGGCTGAAATACATTTTGCTGTGTGGCCACGTCCTCAGCAGTGCATTGCTTAGCTTCCGTGACGGTACTCCTGTCTGCTTCTCCAAACCGGGGGCGTGACGACCTCCATCTACTGTCGGTAATACACTGACTATGGATATGTACCTCATACAAACCCACTTCAAAACATCTGAACTATCCCTTTCAGTTGAGAAATAGTATGTGACCATGTCATATTTACCAGGTATTTGCACTCAGGTGGTCTAATATGTGGTCTCATCATGTGTTCAGTGAAACTGGGTTTTGATTAAACTGACCTAGTAGTTTTGTTTTTGGTTTTTTTACATTTGTAATGCCATTTAAAGGAAACATGGTCATAAGGTTTGACATATTTTACATGCACAAACACTATTAGTCTGTGTGAGGACCCTACTGGATCATATCATTTAGAGGGTCCAGACTCCGAGCTAGGACACTCAATGCTACTTCAGCAGGCCAGGTCCAGATCCTATAGGATCCTGCTGGCTTAAAAAATGATTGAGTCAGTGAATGAATGGATGAAACTGTGTGTAGAGCATTACCATGTGTTGCAGAGGTGCTGAATGGCTGTTCCAGGTGGCAGCAGAGTTTTTGTGATGTCCTCAGTGCTCACATTCCAGCGCTGGTAACCAGTCAGCAGAGACAGCGGTGAACAGGGACACTCAGCGTGGGACACACAGGAGCCTTCATGCAACACCTGTGAGGGACACAATGAGACGAGAAGGCTCAGATCTTATCAGGGGTAAAATTAAATTCTATCACAGCTATCCAACAAACACACACACACACACACACAGGTGTCCAAACCTGTCCAGGAGAGCAGCTGCACCCAGGGGTGCAGGGTCCAGGTAAACACTGAGTGTGTGGCCACAGGTCCTCACAGGTATATGGACAGGAACCTGAACAGTCACTAAACACCTGCCCGCTAGGACACTCTGCAACACACACAGACAGATTAACATACAATGAGTTACATCATGTTACATCAAAAAAGCATACCTTTATTAGTCTATTTTTTTTTCCCACTTATTTTACACATTACACACACACAGGACCAAAATACACACAAATCCACAAACAGGACCTATAAACATGCATTAATGGAGAGTCAGAGTGAGGGGGCTGCACATGGACAAGCGCCCTGAGTAGGTGGGGGGTTCAGTGCCTTGCTCAAGGACACCTCAGCAGTGCCCAGGAGGTGAACTGGCACCGCTCCAGGTACCGGTCCATGCTCCATATGGAGACTTGCATCTGCGACCCTCTGGTTCCCAAGCCAAGTCCCCATGGACTGAGCTACTGCTGCCCCCATTATAGTCTGAAAAGGGGCTGGAAACACATCTACTCTTCTCCTTCATTAAGAAATTCTGGATCTGGCCTCAAGCCCCGCCCACCACCTCTGCCATAGTTATGCTATGGAAAGCCCCAGCCACAAGTTGACTTGATTGGTTCCTGTTTTTGTTTTGTTTTTTAACTGTAAAGTGTATTGGGACCCTCCTGCATGGTGATTCTACACTTTCAACAAAACTGAATTGAATTGAGTTAGACCTCTTTAAGGTTCTTATGAATTCCTTGGCAACTACTTTATTTAAATAGCATTCAGGAATGATATTTCTTGGTATAAATATAGTATGTAAATGTGCTCAATTTACAAATGTTAATGATGCGTGTGTTTGTGTTACCAGGCAGGCAGCTGTTGGTATTACAGACAGTGTGCTGTTCAAGTGGTCCAACGCAGTCTGTCCCACCAGGCTCTGGCTCTCTGAGGACTGTCTTGTTCCGCATCGACAACCCGCCACCACATGTGGCGCTGCACTCACTCCAGGGTGACCACTCGCTCAACAAACATCCCACTGGAAAGAGAGAGGGAGGACACATTGACAGGTGATAACACAGACAACTTTCAGTAAGTTAAATGTGCCCTTTTAACACTAGTTTGAATGAGTATGATGGAAACAATTTTGGGATATTCTCAATTGTGTGGGTACTTCTTCCAAGTCAAACCTGGACATGATGGCAGATCACAGGTCTCTGTCTGCATGGTGTCGGCACAGGAAGGACCGCCTTCTGTGTCCTGGCAAAGTCGTGTCCTTGTCATCTGGCCACGCCCACAAGAGGATGAGCAGGTGCTCCATGGGCTCCAGGGCTCATAAAGTGGGCACTGAATCTTGGTGCACACCAGGGTGCCATTCTCACACACACTGCAGAGGTGAGATAAAAGCATGGACTGTATAAAAGAAGTGGACGATGTGGAAGTGCCTTAAACCTGCATTCTTTCTAATGACCAGCAGGGGGCGACTCCACTGGTTGCAAAAAGAAGTCTGATTGTATAGAAGTCTATGGGAAAATGAGCCTACTTCTCACTTGATTTATTAACTCAGTAAACAGTTTCATACTGAGTTTATGGTCTCAGTCACTAGTTTCAAGTCTTCTTCAATACAACATGATGTTCATTTTGTAAATTATGGTCCCATTTAGAGTCAAATAGATGATAAAGCAGGGGGTGCTTTCGGACGTGGCTAACTTGTGATTGACAAGATGCTACCACGGTGACCTGTCAATCAGGATAGAGGCTTAGCAAAGTCTATCCATGTTACTGTGTACATTTAAATAGCTGTGAATTAGTTTTTGGGTGTTGTCCGTACAACTTTGACCCTTTCACAGTATATTTTCACTTGATGAAAGTTAATTGTAACATTTTGGTTGCCTAAAAATATTCAGTATTTGGTTGTACTAAAAGACATTAGTCGCCTGTTCATTTATTTCCGGTAAGTACATTTTGTTTTGAGCCTGTTTGAGCCACAATTAGTATCACAGTTAAAGTGAATTACGGATGCACCTTGCTAACAAAGCTAGCTAGCTAGCCAAGATGGCCGGCCAAAACGCCGAACTCGAGGTTTCAAAACGGTAGTCCACAAACCAATAAGTGGTGTTACAGTGTCTATGTCCACTCCTTTTATACAGTCTATGGATAAAAGCTGATCTCATGCTGGAAAAGTGAGCTATGTGAACTCTAGAGGCAAGTATAACAGACCAGAACAGGCTATAAAGTCTGAAAACTTGCTCTTAATGTGAGCCATATTTGGACAAACTTTTCTACAAACTCAAACACGTAATTTTGACTTTTCACATCTAAAACTAAAATTCACACAAAGCTGTTCCCACCAGGTGTTACAGTCCACAGAAAGCTCCTCTTTAGGGATGAACTCCAGTGTCCCATTGCCCGATGGGATACCACAGCGACACTCTGTCACCGGCACACAGTGGCCGTCCTGCAACAACTGTCCCTTCGGACACCGACAGCCTTAGAAATGGAAGAAAAATTAAGTAAAATGGCTGATCCAGTAATCATCTTTTAATGTAAGCAACTGTATCATGCTAGAAGTCAAAGATTACCTGGATGGCAGGCTCCTTGGAGACACTGCACATGCTCCCATAAGTCAGTGCAGCTGCGAGGACATTGATTGGCACAGCTCTCCTGGTAGATCCGCCCCCTATCCTCACAGCGCTCACCTAGGAAACAAAGAAAATCAATCCTTCCCAGTTTTCATAAATAACGAGATAAGCAAAGGTCACTGCAGATGATACACAAAGTGACTTTCTTTTGTGGTATTTGTTGCCATTATTAGTAGAGCTGCAAAGATTAATCAAATAAATGAATTGCCAATTACTTTGATAATAGATTAATTGGTTTCAGTTTTAAAAAAAGTCTAAATTCTCTGATTCTTGAATGTGAATATTTTCTGGTTTCTTTCTTCCTCTGTGGCAGTAAACTGAAAATCTTTGAGTTGTGGACAAAACAAGACATTTGAGGATGTCATCTTGGGCTTTTTCACAATTTTCCGACATGTTATAGACTATACAACTAAGTGATTAATCAGGAAAATAATTTACAGATTAATCAACAATGAAAATAAAGGTAGTTGCAGCCCTAATTATAAGAGAGGGATTGTAAAGACAAAGGTATTTGCAATAAATTATCTGAACCCACAGCATCATTTTCCTGAATGACCTTTCTGTTAACTTCATTTGTGTTTGTGATGGTATGTAAATATCAAAGTCTAGTGAGTTTTACAAGCATGAGTTGTACCTGGGCAGAGTCCTGTGTTGCAGCTCTGGCTCTGTGTCTGTTGGCTCTCACAGCGGGGTCCTGGAGGAGAGGCCAGGGGCTGTCTGTAGCGCTGCCTGACTCCACCGCTGCACGGCTCTGCACAGACTGTCCAGGCGCTCCAGACACTCCACTGACACAGATCTGGGAGGGCAGAATGATTATCATCAACTCTGTTTT
Source organism: Heterobranchus longifilis (assembly GCA_028570985.1). Classification (NCBI taxonomy): domain Eukaryota; kingdom Metazoa; phylum Chordata; class Actinopteri; order Siluriformes; family Clariidae; genus Heterobranchus; species Heterobranchus longifilis. The sequence continues at coordinate 7,950 of JAOVVB010278129.1, read as the reverse complement.
CATCCTAATTATAATGACTGTAATTATTATGATGCCTGCTGTAATAGCTGTAATTGATGTAATCATCATCCACGATAACAAAAGCGTATTTACTGTTTATGGACTTGTGTACAAGCATACTTGAGCTGGTGATTTATATGTTAGAGATAAGGGTTTGTTCTATTTAATCATAGTAAATATAACCTCTGTTTATCTTCACTGAGCAGTTGTAGATATCTGGATTAACTATGCTGAAGTACAAGACTTTAAATATAAACCTAAGGTCCACTGGGCATGGTACTAATTCAGGGACATTCCCATTCATATCCAAAGCAGAAGGGCCAGAGAAGAATGGAGGGACGATAGAGTTCATGATGAATGATTCTTTGCCCACACACAACACCAAATCCAATCAACCTTACAGTGTGCATCCCCACAGACACATGAACATCAAACTATTCCATTCTTCAAATCCCTTTTCCATTTTCACTCTTTTGGGAAATAACGACAGAGCAGCGGCGAACATCATCGGGATGAACAATGTCATTTTTCACTGTGGATACAGATTGCTCAGTCACTTCAGAGTAATAGTTACCATCCTATTAATCTGAACTGACACACAATACATATTCACTAGCCTGGGAACCGGCCTTATCTGCTAAGTTCATGTTTCATTCACTTTAGCATATAGGGTCGGGCCTCTCTCCCTTTCAAACAGTTTCCAATCGACTAAAAACTAGTAGATCCATCACAACCGTTTATCTCATAGGGAGCAGGTTTAAGGTGATGACTGACAGAGGAGAGACCATGGGGCATTACTCTGGCTTACTATGTAAACCGGTATAAAGCCTTACTTCCACTCCCGGAGAAAACCCCGGTGAAACCCCTCACCCCCCTTTGTGTGGTTCTGATTAGTTTAACGAAACACAAACAGGCCAGACCTATCTCCACAGCGCTGTGTCCACGTCAGACTAAGATGTTTCAGACTAATACACATTTATGAATTAGTCTGGAAATGCCAGGCTACTTATTCACAGGAATAACAATGAAAACCTGGTACCACAGTTTTCAAGAGATTCCAGATCAAAAATCTGGTCTTTGTTTTCTGTTTCAAATGCTCCCAAAACCATATAGGATCCAATTGTGCTGGAAAAGTGGGTGTGACTTTCTTTCCTAATCTGGTATGATAGAGATTACTTTGTGTCGATCTGTAATTCCACATCTGAGTGAACAAAAATGAAAATGAATTGAGTTTGCCAAGGCTCCATTCCCGGGATTTCAGATTTACAGATTTTCATAACAAAATCACCAAGTCATCATGTGACTACAGGAATGTATCAAGAATTCCAGTACTTGCGTCTCAGCAGGACTTGGAAAAACTGTCGGTGGGTTATCTTTAATTGGCTCAACTGTCTTTACACGTCTCTCTAAGAAGTCAATCACGCAGCTGCATCTCAGTCAGAACGCTGCTGCTAAAGCCCTCACTAACACTACGAAAGTGGAATACATCAGTCCAGTTTCAGGTCTTTGCACTGGCCTCCTGCATGTCAAATAATTATTCTCTTGCTGAATGGGTTAGGGCTAAATACATCTCTGATCTGCTGCTACGTTCAACACCTCTCAGGTCTCTCTGGCCTTAGCATTCAGTTTTTAAGTACCTAATACCTGGAATAAACTCTCACAAAACGTTGGCTTTTTAATTGTTCTGTTTTCAACCGTTCTTTATTCAATTTAATTCTGAGCTATTCATTCACATCTGTCACTGGAGTGTAAGCGCACTGTTTGATTCCATTTTAGCTTATAATTATCTTGTATTGTATTCTTTAAAAACTTGTTTAGATTTTTTTTTTTTAATATTGGCTTGTGTCTCTTATACAATGTGTCTTATGTATGAATCTTGTGAATTTCCTTGCGGTTGAAATATGCTGTACAAATAAATTTGCCTTGCATTGTATTCCACCCATATTTTGGCATGAAAGCACTTCCCTCTCCTCCCAAGAGAAAGCCATGCTAGAGTCATTTTATCCTGACACTCTCTGACCCGAGCTGTGATTCAATTTTTCTATGGTTCCATGCTTGGCTAGCTCTGATGAATTCACTGCGTTGTCTGTATACAATGTTTTGGTGGGAACAAAGTATCGAACTGGTACAACATGCTGAGAACTTGGGTGGAGCAAAATTAATTCATTACTTTCCCACACATTGACCCATTTTTGTCAATTTTAGGGGGGTGGGGGGGTTGTATACATGTGACATATAAGTGTATATGTCACATAGAGGTGGTGTACATAATCTGAAAGCTGAGAACTTTATTAATTGCCTATTCGCCTAAGTTTAAAGTGTATAAGGGCTCAGAACATTATGTTGGAAGCATTATGGTGGCCATTCTCATGCATTGCAGACATTTTTTGGCTGATACCATTTATTACACACATTTGGTGCAAATATTCTTTGAGCACTTGAGAATTGATAAAAATGGTCATTTGGAGATTTCTGTAAGAATTGCATTTTTTCAGCGACTGCATGGCGAGCACTTCTGCTCTGGAAACCCTGAGAAACCCTGCTATTGCCAATATACCTGGGAAAGCTATACATCCCCTGAATGCCCGAGGTCATTAGTTTGTCATTGTAAAGTTGTGTGAGGCTGTGATTATCCTAGAGGTCACAACAGGTCAGAAATGCTCTCACGACAAAGAAATGGTTACTATGGGGACTAACATCATCACACATGAATACAGTTGAGCTCATTTTATCCACAAGAGTCTCAGCTTTCCAGTCATATCCAATTAATGTAATTCAAGACTGTTTATGGATCTCAGTATGCAGAAATATTTATACACCTAGGAACACACCATTTTTAAAATAACCGAAAATAACACATTTATACTGAATGACAAAAACTGCAGGTTTTGCCAAAAACTGCATGGGATTAGCATAAAGTGGGCATACCTGTAAACGGGAGACTCGTGGGTACCCATAGAACCCATTTTCATTCAGATATCTTGAGGTCAGAGGTCAAGGGACCCCATTGAAAATGGCCATGCCAGTTTTTCTCTTGTCACAATTTAGCCTAAATTTGGAGCTTTATTTAGCCCCCAACAAGCTATCATGGCATGGTTGGTACCAATGGATTCATTAGATCTACCTTCAAAACTGAGTCCACCACAGCCTCTGAAAGACAGTATGAAGGGCCGGCCGGCAAGCTGTCGGATCGTGAAGGGGGTTAAAAGTATCTCTACATCCAGTTATGGCTAGTCTGGATTTGTCTTTGGATAGATTGTGAATAAGTTGATCAAATGTTTAATCCAATGTAAATCACATGTTACAATATATTCAAGTTTGAATGCTGGTAGACACTCATGGTTTCTGCAGTGTAATCTGCTAGAATTTGCTGCAGTCATACCGACACATGCACTGATTTTACACCTCACGGTTCTCTCCTCTCTCTGACAAGAATCAGTGTTATATCAAGCTGTCTTCCGGCTTTCTTCTGTTCTGTCAAGCTTCACAGAAGGAGGAGGCCTTTGCTAACTTTCATTCTGGTTTGAAAAAGAATACCTTAAAGGTGATGTGGGGGTTTTAATAGAAGGCCAGCCTTTTCAACAGAAACATTCACAAGTTTCTCATGCAGAGCAGTGCTGACATGAGTCAGAATAAAATCTAACAGGAGAATATTTGGAGGATAATTTCTCAGTCTGAATCCAGTCATGTCTACACTTTATATCTCAGTGCTGGCTCAGACCTAAAAATTTTAACGGAAATGCTCTCAGTCCTTTATGTCTCCCTTTTGTGAAAGTGTCTTTCCTTAGTCTATAAAAAATGATGTTTTTACTCTCCAAACCATTGTATCAACAACATTTAGAAAAAGATTGGAAGAAGTTTTACATTTGGAAATGAGACTTCATTTCATTCTTGTGCAACCTTTGATTGATAAGGTGTAGTCTTTGATTGAAAATGGCTAGCGCAGACACATTAACAAGGCACACGGTTGGTGGAAAATATGCTGTATTTTTCCACTGGATTATTAACATCAAATCCTCAAATTAGTCAGGTAAATCCATAGACTGTAAAACACATGCATGTAGTCTCTGACGTCCGACTGTCTCCATCTTTGCAGTGCTTGGCTCTGCCTAACGGCGGGTTTTCACCAGCCGCCAAAGCGCTGCGATTTACTGTGAAGCGCTGGGGAGCTCTGCCCGTTTCCATTGGGCGCCCATGTTAAGCACACACCGCGCCTCGGAGGTCCACGAACAGCTCGCGATCTGGAGCGATCATTTCGGCGTCTGGTCTATTTTTTCCGCGTGCCGCAAGCGAATCTGACATGAAAACACACCGACAATCTATTATAAATCATGTAAAACACATATTATACATTATATGATCTGATTGTGATCAGTGATCATCCCCTCTGTGCCAAGCCTGATTTTTTTCCCCTCTCCCTTCTGTTCTCCTGGAATTTACATTCCCTCGAATTTTACCCCCATATGATGACATTGCATCCACTAACTGTTATATTTATTCAAAATAATTGCCACCTATCACTAGCCTACTGTTTGTGATTGTGCTTTTTAAATGATGTTATTATCCACACATTTGTTGGCTGTACCGAGAGGGACAGTGCTCTCAGAACAGCCAGACACAAACATGCAGTCTGTACACGATGCACACACACAAATCACCTCCACGTGTAGTTAGTAAACAGAGGAGCAGAATCGCTTGTTGACCAGCGTGGAGAAATACACTTCTCATGAAAATGGCTCACCCGAGAATTTTCTGATCGTCGCGCTTCGCAGCAGTACCATGCCTGGTGAAAACCCTCTGTAACTCCTGGCCAAAAATGTGCAAAGCAGTGGAGCGTGGATGGAGCTGAGGCGGGCCGAATGAAGCAGTCTATGCTCGCCACCTGTGACGGCACCCACCTGTCACTCAAACAGGCCATTCGCTTAATAGAGTACCCCAGGGATGACGTCTTTTTGTAGGCCAACCAGGAAGTTAGCATCGCCCTGGCTCCCTCAAAAAGGCAATGGGATTTTTCCAATGGATTTTGGATCATTGCAGAAAATAAGCTCTGTGGCAAACAAAAGCTTATGATCCTTACACATTTTGTTCAACAAGATAATCTTCACAAATGAACAACTCTTTTATGATTTCAGAAGTGTAAATGCAATTGTCAGAATCAATAAGGCTAATGCTATAAACAAACTAAACCACGGTCACATGACTCATGTCACCATCACTGTCACCACTGATAGTAAGCTTGTGTCAACCACAGACCTAACACACAGCTAACTACTGTCTGGGTTTCAGGACTCATTCCTGTGGCACTCTATTATGCGTAACTTTAAGCCTTAATATAATTCAAACAGGTGAGTTATATAGAAATGCATCCCCTGTACATTTATCATGAACGGGGAAAGCTATAGAGCTATATGTAGAGCTATAGAGACCAAAATCGTTACAAACCAGCCAGATTGTTGAAATGGCTGATCAATATTGAACTGAGTGTAAATTCAAACTTTTCATCAGTGCATGGATGAGAATGGTCTGCAATTGCACTGCCAGACAGCAGGCAGTTGACTTGAGTTGTGTGAGATTCAACCTCAGATGTGCTGCTGACAAACCTCATCAAGATAAAACACCTTCCCTCTTGCCTCTGGATAACACACAACCTGCAGAAAACATATGGCAGAAATGCCAGATGGCTATAGTGCTTGAACACAAAGTTGAATTGATTGAATTGATTATAGAATAGAATGTTATTCTTTATTCTACATATATTTGTACAGTTATAGAGGTTGCATGTCTCCAAAACTCTGCTGAACGTAATGTTTGTAGTTGAGTGACACACACACACACACACACACACACACACACACACACACACCTCAATACAGTACATGCATACTGTATTGTGTCGACAGTACCCACCCACACACACACTCACTCATGCACACTGACGATTATCTTGCATAAATAATAGACTGGAGCTGAACGTAAACACAGCCTGCCAGTTTTGCTAAACTTGAAAAGAAGCTGCGAGCGAGGAGAGAGACTAAATAATAAATGAGGAAAAACTTCTTGTTTTTTAGCTCCAGTTATATGGATGCTTCACATTCCAGTGAATCTGGATCCAGAAATATGATATTAAGGCTGAGAAAGACATGATGTTCGGTATCATGCAGGTGAACATTGTGGAAGAAAATATCAAATGTTGAAGCTGTTTTTTTCCCTATTTAAAGCACTGTGCAACAAACTTTTCACCCTCAAAGACTTAGTGAAATAAAAGTGATTTAATCTTAATCACAGTTGTGCCCAATGACAAGAGGGCAACCATGTAATTTAAGAGTCGAACTACTAAAGTCGAAACCTACACTTTGGCATGAACACCATCTTGTACTGCGACTACAACCAGATGGTACCACCTCCGCCTCATTTTGAGCCAGGAAAAACCCGTACATAGAGTCTGAGACATCACTCATGAAGGGACATTTTCAAGTCTAGAATTTGTGTTCATCACTTGTCAGTTACTGGAGCCAGAATTATTATTATTTTTCTTTTACTGTAGGCAACAAGGCAGGACGAGCAAACAACGGCTAACCATGATAGGCTGAGACACCTGTCAGTCAAGCTCACACTCCCTGAAAACAGCCCTCACTGTCATTATGTAAGGGATAATGTAGAGCGAGCAGATCATTATTGCGAATAGTACCCCGTCAGGATGATGCAGGACCCTGATTAGTACACGGTGGAGTGGGTGGCCCATGTACAAAAGTCCTTACCGCAGCGGCCCAGGTTGGAATCCGACTCGCGGCTCTTTGCTGCATGTCGTCCCCTTTTTCTCCCTCTTTCCTGTTTACCTTCACCTGCATCTATGATAAAGGCAAAAACACCAGAAAAATATCTTTAAAAATAATAATAATAATGCTAGAAAGAGTAACGGGAAGCTAACGTTTGCTGTTGTTTTTGTCATTGATGAGCGTGGTGCTCCAGAACTGCGTCCTTAGAAATGGTCTGCTGTACACGGCAACGGTCTGCTATGAAGGAATAACAGATTGTAAAATTCTGTGCTTGACCAATCAGAATCGAGTATTTAACAAAGCTGTGTTATATTATACTTCCAAATGGATCAATAACTACGCACAACTTATTTTCAAAGAAGGAATATTGACTTTGAAGTTACAGATGTAAGTCAGGGGTTTTTCTATTGACCCATGTTTTAGAGTAAATGCATCGTTGAAAGAATACTCCACCCAAAACCCAATGCTTAATATCAAACACTCACTTCCTGTAATCTTGAAAGGCGGCTCTGTTTGTAGCATCGATGTGCAGCAATTACCATGGATTCAAACAGCGAACAACAGTAAGTGTGACAGGGTATAAGAACATCCAAAAAAGTACCTAATCACGCAAGTCCATTGATCCGCTGTCTGCCTGAATCCTGTTAGTTCTCACACAGTAACAGCCACACTAACAAGGGAAGTGGTATGATGAAAGAACAAAAAACTATTATATAACATTTGTTTGAGACCCAAACATTGCTGTTTTGCTTCCCTGAGTAAAGGAAGAGGGTGAAGAAAAAGCTATTATGAACCCCAAAGACTCTGCAGCAGAATGTGCCACCAGGGATAATGATGCAGCTTCATATCATCATGCTCCTGCTCTGCACTCTATACAGCCTGCTGTGTGTGTGTGTGTGTGTGTGTGTGTGTGTGTGTTTATGAAGCATCAGAGTGTACCTGTGTGTGCTAGAGGTGTACAGAAAAATCATAAGGAGCCGAAGGGATGACGGCTTTTTTGTAGCTGGAAGTTAGCATCAACATGAGTTCCCTCGTCAAAAAGCTTATGGGATTTTTTAATTGGATTTTGGATCATTACAGAAAATAAACTCTGTGGCAAACACAAGTTTATGATAGTTACACGTTTTGTCTAGCAAGATAATCTCTCCATATGAACACCACTTTTATGATTTTA
>JAOVVB010278121.1:0-17562 GCA_028570985.1 Heterobranchus longifilis | reverse complement strand
TGTGTGTGTGTGTGTGTGTGTGTGTGTGTGTGTGTGTGTGTGTGTGTGTGTGTGTGTGTGTGTGTGCGTGTGTGTGAAGGATACAAACAGTTCATGGCATGCAAGCTATTACATTGAAAAATGATATCAGGGTTTAGAAAGTGCCTATAAGGGAGTTGGGCCATTTTTGCGTGCCTTTTTTTCTGCAGCTTTTTTGTGCCTGAAGCACATTCTGAAATAATATCCCACATTTTTGACAGTGTCTGGAAGGGACAATGGGGTATTTTCAAGACTGAATGTTCGAGCAAAGTCAACAATGTCTTTCAGATGTCCTTTTTAACTTGTGTGTTACTTCTCCAATGTACACTCACCTGGCTAAGTGCTTTTATGTATGCAGGTTAAACGTTAAGCTGTGAGCTCATTGACATCGGTGCATTTAATGTAACGGAGGCATCTTGAAGGACTATGGGAGCTTTCAACATTCCTTTATCCAAGTCCTTCTCCGGCACAAGGCCAAGCCCTCTTACAAACAAGTGTGCCTGCACCTCACAGTCCCATTGTCTTACACAGCCAAGCAGCTCTGACTCACTGGTTTATTTCAAGAGCAGAGAAAAAGCAGTGAGAAAAAACTTTCTGTGTGTGTGTTTATGTGTGTGTGTGTGAGCACTACTTCAGGAATTCCAAGGCCAGGGCCCCCATTACGAGTGTGGAATGAGAAATCAACACTTACATTACAAAAATGGATACGTAAACATAGAGGCCACAATTATCAGGCGCCGTGGCGTTGGAGCTGGAGGAGATGGAGTGCCAATAGGTCTGTTAGCAATCACCCCCCTCACTGCCTGCCCTCTGTAATCCAGTGGGTGTTTTCTAGCTTATTCTGTGCCAGCAGCAGTCCTTAACAACTACCCACTGGCTGGCAGGCCGGCTGGCGCGCTGGCAGGGTGGGCGGCTGGCGGAGGCACGGGGAGTTTGACCGGCAGAGGTCATGATGGAGGAAAGAAAAGTCGGGAGGGTGGCAAGGTGTGTGCCCGTGTGTACTGTACACTGCTGACGCATTCTCATGAACGGCTTCGTAAGATATCTTATGAAATATGAATGAAACAGATGTTTTAAACACGGGACGGTTGCTGTTTTAAACACGTGATTAACATGTGTTTAGGCACCAAAACTACTTGGTATGTTATGAAAAAACGACAGGGTTTGAAAATCCTGACTTCCGTGTTATAAATAAAGATGTTACAAAAAACTTAAAATAATAACTTGACACGGGATACACACAGCAGCCTCCTGCCATCACCCCTCCTGCTCGAGCTGAGCTCAAAAAATCGATACGGCAATTTATTGCGATATATTTGTTGCTGATACATGTATTGATACATCAGCAACTGCTGTAAATATTTGCATTTATTAATAAATCAGGGATTAGAAACATATTACATTTTCTTTTAAGATCTCTGTGGGTCTGAATTGTAAGTGTTTTAAGTCGTCGCTGTTATACAGAATAATAAAGAACAGCTGTTGTCGTCAGTTATGAACGACAAGGTCATTATTCAAAATCAAGGTGTATTGCGATATGTTTTGTATCGTGTATTCCATATCGTGATACGTATCGTATTGTGAGTTTGTAGGTAATACCCAGCCCTAACTCCCGCCCGCCATAAATGGGTTTCTTGGTCTTCATCAGAACCCCAGGAAATGACATAGTGGTCAAACGATGGTATTACAACTAGCAGGTCCGTCACATGATGCCATGGGGCCCAAAAATAAATTTCCCCCATAGACTTACATGGTGGAAGAGACGTCTATACAACCCCCGCAAATTCCATTCGGAAAGTCTAGAAGAGCTGCAAGATTAAATCATTTAATCCCCATTCAAGTCAGCCGGAGCGCTAAACAGGAAGTCTGTCGTGCGTCTGCTCTGTGGACAACGTAACGCAGAAGCAGAGCGAAAGTAGCGTCGTTCATCCGGGGATTTTTAGAGCTTTTTTGGCCTCATGCACCACTGAGCTAACCTGACGCCGTCAGATGGTTGGACAGGGACAAGGCGCTGTCAAAGAAATGCCTGGCAGGTGATTGGACAAACTGTCTGTCAGTCAGGAGACTGACTGTCCTCTGTGACTCACAGGACACGGAGCCGCCATTGTTTATTTTGAACGAACACCTAAACCACGCCTGTAGCTACGAGTCGCTCCTCGCTGATTGGTCCGGTAAGATCGTGTCCAGAAACCAAACGTTCGTACTGCAGCCTGGTAAAATGGATTACAGCGATCAAGAAATCCACGATTCTCGCAAGAATTCAGCTGCCATGCAAGGTAACCACTGAGCAGCTTTCAGAGAAAGCACGGGGCTCCGCCTCCAAAACTGTATCCAGGTTTTTATTATACATCCATGGTCTTTATATCACGCTGCCTCACTTCCTCGTTTATAATTACTACGGCCACCAGAGGTCGCCGCCTAACAACAATAAGCTGCATTACTTTTCTGTAGGAATTACTACAGACATTGACGTACTGTACATGTATATATGTACATGCATGTATGCACTTTGCACTTTAGTTTCCTGATGTTCATCAGTCGTGGTGTGCGTGTGCGTCAGGGGCCTCCAGCCAGCTCCAGACTCACTTGACAGGGGCCGCCTTGATGCATTGTGACAAATGAGAAAGCAGTTTGATTTCGCACAACACTGAGCTGCACTCCAGCATAATGAAGTGATCATGACTTTACCCTTGGTTCACTTTGGCCCCGGTCCCGCTGTGTTTTTCTCCTCTATTCAATCGCTTCACTCACTTATTTACTTGGCAAGCATTTCCTCCCGTAACCTCTAGTACTGCATAACTAGCGTCAAGGGTGGGTTGCTTGATAAAAACCACCGCTACGGGGCATTGGTTTTACACATTGGGGAACGCTAGCAGTTTTTTTTATTGATATTCAAGTTGCCACTGGGTTGGAATAATAAGAAGCCTATTTTCACGCCCAGGCAAAATCACCTCTACTGTCCATCACCCTGTCAGGGCAGAAAGCTGAGGCGTAAATAATATTTGGCAGTGGAAGGAGCACGGGGCTATAAGCTGAGCTGTTTACTCTTATTCTTTGTGTTTCCTCTCTGTCCCTTCTCATATTCTGTCTCCGATGAGTCTCATGAAATCCTACATGCACCCCCCTCCGTGAAATGTACGTGCGTGTATTCTAACACACAAAGCAGAGCGCCACTTTCCACACGGATAGAAGGCGTCTTCTTTGCGTTCGGGGGGGGGGGGAGTACCCGTGTGTCAGAAACGCCGCAGCTGTCCTGTGCTTGCAGATTGGGTTTCAGGAGATATGACGGATGCCAAACGCCTGTAGCCAGTTGTGAAGACACGGAGGGGGGAGGGGGTGTGTTGGTGTGGATTTGGATCGGGGTCAGTGGCACTGGCAGAGGATTGGAATTCTGCCCTTGACCTCCATTTTGGATCGTCCCCCATCTAGCAACTAACAGCCGTCACTATTTCAGAGTCAGAAAACTAAAGAGAAGATAATCAGTGGTGGAATGTAACAAGTACAAATTTATATGTTTTACTCCACTACAGTTATTTGACAGCTTTAGTTACTTTACTAATTAAGATTTGTGCATACAAAAGACAGACTTGCAAAATATTGTATAATATATGCAGATCTGATGTAGCTTAAACCCAACAGCATATTTAAGTAATAATTAGTTGATAAATGGGTAATTAATTGATAATTATTTTGATCGTTTCAGTAATTTTTCATGCTAAAACATTTCATGGTTCCCGATGTACAAATGGAGATTTGCTGATTTTCCTTGAAATTATTTAGAGGATTGTATGCATTAAGTACTTTTACTTTTAATACTTTAGTCCATGAGTATACTTGCATACTTGAATGCAGGCTGTTTTACTTGCATTGGAGTATTTTTCCAGTGTGGCATCAGTACTTTTACTTAAGTAAAGGATCTGAATACTTCCACTGAAGATAATAACTGAAAGTGATGGGGTATAAAAAGGCAGCTTGGTGATATTGTGTTGCAACCCCAAACATTATTTCTTTTTATGCCCTTCCCATTGTCTCATTTTCTCTTATCTTAATTTTTTTTGGAAAAGGCTGAGAGCAGAATCCACTGAGGTTCATTTGAATAACCGGCGGAATGAGGAAATAAAAGCTGGGGGAAGAAATAGAAGTGGCGGTCGGCTCTGTGCATTCATGTCACACAGCTTTATCAAATTATTCCACAATAGCAGCCACACAAGTGATGGAATTTCAATTAAAGTATGACAGTTTTAGAATTTGTTTCTGCTCGCAAGAGAGCTAGTAGGGGTTGCGTTTCATGGGTTGGTGGGGGGGGAGAGGAGGGAGTGGACGGCGGGGAGGGTCTCCTACAGAAGACATATTTTCCCGTCTATATTCTCTATCTATCCACCCCCCCCACACCCTCCATCAAAAGGGAATGACTTAGCTGAAACACTTTTGTTCAGAGGCGCTGCTCGGTTAGAGCCTGCAGCCGGGCAAAAATGGGGTGTTATGATAAAAGACTTTGCGACGAGAAGTCAAAAATGGAGCCTTTAGTTGATAGGCCCTTTCCAAGAACAATTACGCTACCTGCTGTGCCAAATAGGAGGGTGCAGCAGATAAGTGCAAGGGAGGGGAGCACTGCTCCGGCTGGTGGCGACATCGTAAACTGGGAAAGAGCAACATAATAGGCATGTGCTTTTTACACATACTTCCATTAAAACATGGTTTCAAGTTTCAATTATAATAAAGGGTTTGTTTTCATTCCTTTGAGGGTCATTGTAACTGATAATAATTATAATAATTGTGTAAGTTGAGACAGTTATGGTACCATGCAACCCTAACACACACATGCACGCACACACACACACGCATGCACACACACACACACACACACACACACGCATACACACACACACACACACACACAGCATATGAGCAGACACACACACTGATGTTAAAGATAAATCCCAACCGATATGAGATTTTTGAGGCCAATACCGATATTTCATGAAAATAAATGTTGATTTTGCACTGATATGAGGATGCAAAGGTACTTAGAAAAGCTGCTTTCCAAAACAAATAACTTAATTAAAGAATATTGAACATCATTCTGCATTATGCACACAATGTATTACATTGTCAAAACAGATTTCTAGGAATAAAAATGAAATAAATAGCTAAATAGAACATGTATGTTCAGTATCAGTCAGTTGTTGACCATTTAAATAAAGAACTACATAATGCCACCATTTCTAAATCACCCAAATAACTCTCTGCATTATATGTTCTGTAAAAATAAGTTTTCATATTGGCACTTATATGAAAACATATATGTGATACCAACAGATACCGAGCCTCCGCTACCGATATGTCTGAGACGGGCTGATATCGGCCGATATATCGGTCTGGCTCTAAAGACGTATACACATGATGTCCTCGATTTAAGAAATCCTGATATATGATTCTGCAGACTAACTGATTAGTTGATTTAATCGACAGATCTGTAAAAAAATCTGGTGTTTACCAGAGATGTGCTCATACGTTTCTTGGAAATAATCACTCAGCATGAAAAAAAGCATAAAAATGACTAATGGACAAAATGAATCTCAGCCAACTAAAACCAAAACGCAGCAGCTCTGCATAAAACAACTTGCATACTGTAAGCCTAAAATAAGACTTAACTTTTATCTTAAATTAAGCTCAACATTACAATGGTGATGGAGATGTGTATTTGCATTTCCAGACTGGAATTGGCAAAGAGGAGAAAATTCCATTAAAAAGTGCAGTGACATCGCCACACAGCAATTTCACGAATGAGGAATGCATTTAATAGTGGACGGATTTTTCATAATTTGGAAGTGTTTCACCAATTCGTGCCATAATTCTTGAAGTGACACGTGTTGTAATGGGATCCTCCAATCAGCTCTCAGAGTCTGGCGCCCACATGTCCACGCAGAGAGATGTTGAAACACCTCGCAAGGTGAGAAACGCTGGAGGGAATTAACAACAACATTGTGTCAATATTGGTGCTGTGTTATTCCTCATTTATCCGTCTCCTTTTTGGAATTTAAATCCCTGCATCACTGCAAGGTTAGGAGTCAATGTTTAAATTCTGTGTAACCCTGGCATTCTCTCTCTACTCAATCTGCAATTATAGCGAGCTGCTTTGAAGAAGCCAGGCGGAACTAAAATGACTTTTCATGTCCGGTATAATGACTGCCATTTGGAAGCGGACATGGAGAGAGAGAGGGCGAGAGAGATAGAGCAACAGAGGAGAGAGGGAAAAGAGACGGAGGGAGGGGCAGAAGGAGGGAGAAAGGGGGACAATCAGTGGATGAAAATGGTTTAGGTCACCTCTGGTTCAGACCAGACGGCCCAAACCGACCGGCATTCCTCGCAGATGAATCCACCATATTTTGCTCCTTTTTCTTCCCTCCCTGCGCTGAAAACTTTCACCCTCTCGTCCCTCCGTCTCCATCCTTCCTGCCGTTGGTCTCCATTCATTTGCCGTCAACGGAAGCTTAGCAGCTTTAAGGTGGATTACAAGATGAATTGCACGGAGCGAGGCGCCGTATATTCTCTTTAGGGTGGGCCGCGACTGCCAAAGGCCAGAGCTAAGCGCCGTCACCTGGGCTAGCAGCTGGCTATCTTTTACACTTCCCCTGCTAATGAGGCCAGACAGTTGGGGCTGAAGTTATAGCGCAGGCTGGATGCTGTGTTGGTTATCTATTATTTAGACTCTCGTGGGGAGGCTGGTCTCAAGAATTTCATGCATGCATTTTGCAAAGCAAATGGCAGCCCGGGGGAATACAGAGCTCTGTGTGGGAAAAAAATGAACGAGTATTAGACACTAATGTGAGTTGCAGCGTTTTTCTTGTCCTGCCTATTTCAAACCTGCCAAGACCTGAAAGGAAACTTCTGGGGTATTTTGTCATGTTTTTTTCTCACACAGATGGTGCTACCAATGCTGACAACTCCATCCCAATCGTGTCTTTTTCATTCAACGCTTCTTCCCGCCTTCCTTCCTTCCTTCATTTCTTTCCTCGTTGTGATATTTTAGGGATGACAGATGAAGGTTGCGCTCGCGTCTTCAAACAGCCGACACCGAAGAACGGGTGTATCTTTCCGTTCCCTTTTCATGTATATTTTAGGAACGATTTCAGAGGGGTTTCGGGGAGTTGCATCACACCGTTACAGATAACTCTGCGCAGACGGGCCTTGTTTATATTTAGTCATGCTAGAAAACTATGGAGCACATGACCCCACCTATGTATTTATAGAATAATACCAGTGTTTACATTTCCTTTAGGTAACAAGGGTTGCTATGGCAGATTGTTAAAAGTTGACGTTGAGCATCTCAACATTACAGAAACAAACTGGACTGGATACAAAATCAGCAAATAAAGCATCCACTAACTTTTACAGCCACATGAACACATTTGGTAATTCGCTATATTTGGACCCGCGTGTACGCAAATCTACTGGGAGATGACATGGCAACAGTTAAACATAGAAAGGCAGTTTTAGCCGGAGCTGTTTAGCAGACTTAGGTTACTCTTAAATGAAGTTCGTGCAGAATGGCTCAAGATACCACAAATAGCTTTAGAGTTATAGATGGCATAAATAAAGCTACACATACCAAACCCCACAAAGTCACCAAGTTATTTATGACTTCACATGTAACTCAGATCCACATCTTGATCAGTTAATGTTGATATTTGCCGTGTGAGGAAAGAAAAAAGGCCATGGATGAAGTCATCAAGTCATGAGAGTTACAGCGAGAGAAATACTGTCAAACTACAGTCACTTTATGTCACGTCTCACACCACGCAGACGTTTTACAGACGCAGACTTTGGAGAACACCAGCAGCCGTCAATGAAATCCACAAAACCTTCTGTGACCTCGAATATGAAGATTTTACACTAAATTTCCAACATATTCTCATAAACCGTTCATATATCCTACGAAAAGTATGATACACATATAGATATAGATATATATATGATACATATATACATATAGTTTGTATAATATATACAAACATGTCTTCCAGTTTAAAAACACGTGATAACACGTCATTAACGTTGAGATTAACGTTGTGAAACAGCAATAATTCTGTAGGTTTAGACAACAACACGAGTTGGTGTGGTTAGTAAAAAAACAAACAAACACTGGGATTGCAATTAAATCACATTAAAAATCAAATTACCTACTTCCAGTTTTGATACATGTCCAGTCACATGATATATGCATCATTAACGCCACGATTAATGTTGTAAAACGGGAATAATTCGGAAGTTTTAGGCTCCAAAAATACTTTGTTAGGTTTAGGCGACAAAACGACTTGTTAAGGTTAGTAATAAAAATTTTGGTTTTTGGTACATGTCCCGGTCACGTGATGTTTGCGTCATTAACGTTGTGATTAACGTTGAGAAACTGGAGTCATTTGGTCGGTTTAAGCTACAAAAGGTGTTAAGGTTAGTAAAAAAAAAACAGGGATTTCCATTGAAATCTCTAATTCCTACTTCCGGTTTTAATACATGTGACTTTAACTCCTGGGTGAAAAGTGTGTGTGAAAGTGTGTGTGAGCCCCAGAAATCTCTCATGTTGGAGAGAAGTCCATGTCAGGTGACGGGCAGCGTAACGAAGGTAATCCTGCACCGACCCCTCCTTGTCCTTGCATGTGTTCTCCCGTCGATCTCCCCTAAAGAAACATTCCAGGAGAGTTTCAGCGTCGCGGTAACTGGACACCATCGTGTGTGTGTGTGTGTGTGTGTGTGTGTGTGAAAGGGAGAGTTTGTACATGGGAATTTGGAATGTTTGGGTACGTCCTTTTTTTTTTTTAACACAACATGCTACTTTGGTTACATGATGTAAGGCAACAATTGAGTCTGGGATCAGGTCTCTGGGTACCAAAGGCTAATCGGAGGTTTGGTTTAAGATGGAATGATAACGTGTAGGATTTCACAAAGAGACGAGGCGACACACACACATAAACATGATTAACAGAGCTATTAGGACTGGGCAGTATGATGATATATATCATCAAAAATGTCTATCAGATATATATTTCTGTTAGGGGTGCACCAGCTGTGACATTCTGGGCCGATAGCCGTTATATTTTGGTTTTGTTGTTATTTATTCCCCCCTTTTTGCCAGGGGGACAAATAAATATTCATTATTAAAAATAACTAACTGAACTGTTTTAAAGTCATTCAACATTTCATGACAAATTCAATCATACAAACAACTTAACCCTCTTTCACATGAGAAAGATTTTCTTTTTGACAAATAAGTGCTTCAGAAGTGTTTTTAACCTTTTAACATTTAGCGCAAAACTGATGCAACACAACAGATGAATTTCGCCCACCGCCATCGGTGAATGTCGTCTTATTTGATGACTGCAGACAACGAGGCGGATTATCGAAGTTCGGCCGATATTCATTCATCGAGGGGCGACCCTCATTTACAACGACATCAAGTCAAATCACAAAGACAAAGAAAAGAAGAAAACAAATACAAAACAACAAGGCACGAGAAGCAACAACACAAATCCATCAAAGCTTTCTGATCCGGGACAACAACCTGATGAATCCTGATCAATCAGGATAATCAAGACGAGAAACTAAATACAGACATAAAAACCACCTCGCTATGTGGAAGATAACAAAGATGATTAAGATGCAAAATCAAATACAGTTATGAAAAACAACAAGTAGACATTAGGAGGACTAAAACCACATTTCTAAAATGTCCCAAAGGTAGAAGTGAGTTGATTTTAAGGTGGATCATATCAGTGCATCCATACCTTCTATATTATTTCTGTTGCAATGTCTAAAAACCAACGGCTGGTCTTTTTTAATATTTACGTCATTTGGACGACGCTTTACGTTCTGATCTTTGCAGGTGGAAGTGAAACAGAAGTGCTGCATGACGTATGGAGTACACAAAAATAGGCTTTGTTATTTATAGATGGAATTATAGTGAAAATAAATGATTCCCTCTTTTTGCTGGGGACCCCTGGCACCCCCTCCCCGGACCCCTGGGGGTCCTCGGACCCCACTTTGAAGACGACTAGTATAGACTATTTATTTATTCATTAAATTATGAGAAAACATGCTATACTGTGATATATATTGAGGATAAAAGAACCAGGAGTTGAGATGAGGATAAATGAAAGTTTCTGGAGAGTAAAAATAGAGACAAGGTGACAAAACAAATAAAGATGGGCAGACAAAATACACATTCTGCCATGGACTTAAACACAATCTATGAAGTAACTCAGATACATAAATGATCTATAAAGTAACTCAGATACACAAATGATCTATAAAGTAACTCAGATACACAAATGATCTATAAAGTAACTCAGATACATAAATGATCTATAAAGTAACTTAGATACACAAATGATCTATAAACTAACTCAGATACATAAATTAATGGTCTGAAGGGAACTCGGCACTACGACTGTGAAATGGCATATGAGCTTTAAATGTCGGCCATATTTGATGGCCTGCCTCAGGTCTAGACGAGGAAAAAAAAGGCATCAATTACAGCAGGTTTTATTTTATAAGTATTAACGCTGAAAGAAAGCTAATATGCATTAAAAAATGTGTAGACGGACGGCAATTTAGCTGTTGTTGCTGGCCGTCACACCTTGAGCGTTTAATACTGCAAGTGGATTTTCCTTTTGCCACAGCTGATTTTCATTCCAGTGTGTGTGTGTGTGTGTGTGTGTGTTTTACAGTACTAGGCTCTTTGTGTCACAGTGTATAGAAAGGATCATTTGGTAGCCATGAAAACACATTGCAATGCAATCCCTTCCTTCCCCTTCCTTCTGTCTTCCCACCCTCTGCCGTTATTTGGAAAGCTTCCCTCCCGTCTATTGTGATAAGCTAAACACAAAGCTGTGAGGAGGACGTCCTGCGCTAGCTGCTAGCCATATTGTTGTCTTGCTCCTCCGCTTGGACTGCCAGCCTGCATAACACTGCACCAGGGAATTAACCTCTGCTGCCGTTTCTTTCATATTGTATAAATTTTTGCAACAGCCACTCCAGCAGAGCCGCGGGGGGACACGTACTGTAAATGTTGCCAAATTACTGACAGCTCCTCTCTGGCCTAACTGCATAAATACACAGTGCATGTGATAAACAGGCTCCCTTTGCTTGTGGCTGCCTCCGCTGCAACCTTTACAGAAATAAAAGGGCATGACATTTTTTTTTTAAAAGACAAGTTAGTTGACGTGAAAGTGGGGAAGTTAAATAAACGAGTAGTGTAGTTCAGTGACATGACTACATTGTCACACTTTGTGACCTTTCCCATTTGTTCTGACAAGCCGGGGTTTCTCTCTGTCAAAATGGCCTACGCTGTTTGTAAGCGATTCCTCCCTTCCTGTCCTTTTTTTTTTTTTTTTTTGCCATCTGCAGTGACGGCATGACGCCACAGCTTCTGTGTCGTCGGTGACAACGCTCACACACACACACACACACACACACACACACACACACACACACACGCGAGAGGAGAGGAAGAAAGAGGGGAGACAGGGAGAAAGAGAGCTCACTTCATCCTTTAATTGTGTCTCTGAATGTCCCGGTGGACTTCATTACCCACACATCCTCAGAAATCTCTCTTGTTTGCTCTTGGAAACATGTAAAAAGCGTTTGTAGTTCTTTTTTATGTCTCCACAGCTTCAGTTGGGATAGTCGAAATGTCTCTGCAGCAGATCGAGACGTACTTCAGTAAAACCGAGAGAAAGTTTTGATGATCGTGTGCAGAGTTAATGGATCTGATGGCAGCCCTCTACGCCAATATCTTTTACAGCCGCAGAAACGAAGGACATTCTCATTTCACTTTGAATAAAATATTTAAGGGGAGACACTGCAGGTGGATATGATACAAATTGTAACTAATAGATCGCAAGCTTTATGTTTATTCTTGTTTTATTTTGTTGACAGAAGAGTCAAAGGTTTTTTTTACAGATGGGATTTTAGATATCTCTTTTTTATCACTTTATAAATCAGAAAATACTGCCATAACAAAAATATATTTTTGCCATGTTATGGATAAAATGTTGTATAAACCAGGCTGTGAGTGAAATATGAAGTAACATCCAACCTTCAGAATATAGACAGGCAAGAAACTAAGTGATACTGAAGTCCAGATTTCTGACTCTTTAAAAAACTTTAAACTTTAAAGATATGGATCGTAAAAGACACTACACATTAATAAAATATCTAACTAATAGATAACTTCCCCTTTTGATTATTTACATTAAGACAGTTATTAGTTTTCTGAAATGCTGTTTAAATATGAAAATGAGGCATTATCTAATGGTAACTTTTGGTGAATTCAGGAGAAATCCACAGAAACAAACAGACAAAGTGTAATAAAATAAATGTTTTCTTTACACTAATTGACCAGTGCATGTTTTTGCCTGTAGTGTCGTAGTGTAGTGTTGTTTAGTTTAACTCCACATTTATCCAATAATGAGAAACTTGAAATGCTGCCATATTTCAGTCGTGCTACTGGACTGACTGCTTCTCTTGTGTCCACAGAAAACATAAAATAGTATTCCAGATTCCAAAATGTTCCTGGATAGTGGCATTAGTCATGAACTGCCGTGTTTGTGAAAATAACACCCTTAACGACTTAAAGACAAATATTAGTGACAGCTTCCGTAGACCTTTCTGGAGGATTGGAGGTAATTTTTGACTTCATTAAATCCGAGGCTAAAAATCTACAGCATCTCGGCATAAAAACGCAGCAGGAGAGGTGATTATCTTTGGAAATTAGCTCACTCATTTAGAGCTGTGTGGATGCAGATGCCTCCGTTCAATGGAAGCCTATTATTCCAAACGACTCTCATTAAGCCATAGTGAAATAAGGCACGCTGTGGAAGCAGTGAAATAAAATCTTTAGACTGGCTGTGCAGAACTCGGCGGCGGCGGCGAGCTACGCTGTCTTCATTAAGAGCTCTGACGTCAGCAGTGAAATGACTTGGTGTGAAAGAGAAATTGTATGCAGCTGATTTCTGCCTCTTAAGCCCATAGGAGGTTATTTAGTGTTTGTGCTCGGAGCGAGGGGAGCGACAATACAGTCTGAGCCTAATGAGTAACTTTACCTAATACTGAGGAGCATGACTCACAGCTGATGGATCATTTCAATGTAGACCTGCTCATCACAACCTCTTTTCAACAACATTCATCACAGGCCACTTTCCTGATTAGTCACGCTGCATGTGCAGCGCTCACTTCTATATGACACCAGATAAACCGGATCACATCTTACCTACCATTAGGGCTGTCAAAGAATAGTCTAAATTATTATATATATATATATATATATTCAAATTGTAAAAACAAACCGATACAACCCAAACATTTCCTCCTTCACATTAAAAGCGTTAGCTTTTATTTTGAAGTCCTCACAGGAAATGCAATGCATTTGTCAGTGAGCTAACCGAGATCAAGCGCTGCAAAACAATACAACAGACGTTTTCTGCATTTTTTTGACAGCGGATCAGTATGAAATATTGCAGGGAGTAATGGATCAGAAACAGGTGACGATAACGAGGTAATGTTGCTAATCTGCAAAAATCAGTCACGTTTGCTCACAGAATGATAGAAAAAGGACAATTATTATTAAAATGACAATAGTTTGTTTAGCTGCCCTCAGTATTCTCACACCTGCAGTATTAAACCGTATTTTAACGGTAAATAGTGTCACCAAATCAACCATGCAGGGCTGAAATCTTAAGGATCGCCACTTGAAGTTTTACGGTATAGTTATATTATTGTATTTGTTTATTTTGTAATGTGTAGGTATTTAGATCTTTTAAGACATGTTTATGTTGAAATAAATACACATATACAAGTAGTTAAGTCTTTCATTGTAATGGTTTGCCCTCTCATGGACGTAATGTGCAAAAATAGATATTCAGTATTAATGTTTTTTTAGAAGGAATAATCAAATGTCATTTTTGACAGCCCTACCATACTGGTTCTCCCAGACCATGATGAAAATCCACACCCATCCGTCTCTACAGCACCAACTCACTGCCCGTGTCCCTTCCAGGCACTCATCGTCACAAAAAGAAAAAAAAAGGCCTCGTAATGTGTTGGTTAAGTGCTGCTTGTAGTCCGCTAACAACATAGATCACAACACAAAGTGTCATCGACCTCCTCTCCTTTCCAATAAGCACCTTTCTCTCTCTTTTACTTCACAACCAGCCTGCTCTCAGAGAAATTACACGCCAGTTTGTTAAGTCATTTCATGTGTTATCACAGCACTTTTTTGGCTTTTCACGTGTCATCTTACGATGTGTATTCATGCAACTGCTCATAAAGTGAGGAGGCGCAGTACAAAGATGAAGAAAGTCCATTTAGTGAGGGAGGGAGGGAGGGAGGGAGGGACGGGAGTAATGTTAGCTTAGCTGTTGATTCCATAATTTATGTAATTTACTGATTCAAATGTCTTTATTTTAAACCAAACCACAATGCTTTTCCTAAACTTAACCCCTAGTTTTGTTGCATAAACGTACGTATGTTACGAGTTGTGAATGAGAACGGGGTGCAAAATGACACGCAGAAAGCTTAAAATGTGTTACATGACACGCAAAACTTTCCCATGAGATCACGCTGTCACGACACAAGACATGTGCTTTAGGAGCAAATTCAGGCCAGTCTGTCAATCATTCATTCTGTAGTGCATTCCTGTGTACCAGTGCTCAAATGGATTTATGGTGCTTTGTTTGCAATATGTAACATCTATTTTTGGTTGTCGTTGGTTTATTGAGCAGTCTGTAACTCAAAGAAAAGTAATTAACAGTTCAATTACTGCAATAATTCAATGTGATTATCACACCTTTTTGTGAAAGCCAAAAACCGTTGCCTGGGTCACAGAGCTTTCGTCAATTTAGATTTACATCCAGTGCAGGTTTAACGCGGGTCACTGTGTTTGTCTGAAAAGAGAATCGGTGATGCAAGAATTTGCATAAGCTTTGCAAGTGCAGTAGAACAAATATTTGCATGCACTAGACCTAAACAAACTGTTGGCAATGCAAGCATCTTTCTTTATAAAACAAGAACTGGGTACTGATAAGTAATTCAGTGTAAATGCTGTAGTTACTCTGATAATTTCAGGACTGTAGTATACGACGGCATAAACCAATGCTGCATAACTCAGCACCCTGGGACCGCACAGCATCTGGACTTGTTTTTTTTCCCCAGGATCCATTTCAAGTGTTTAACACCAGGGGAGCGCAGGAGCGAGGGAGGGAGGGAGATTAGATGGACTCTTGTCAAATGAGGAAACGTACTGATGGGTCTCCCGGTTCCCTGTAGTCTCAACAACACAGCAGGTGTCCTTCATTTGCATCTCCCACAAGCTTTTCCTCCTCCCTCTCCCGTTTTTATTTACGACAACGGCCGCAGGTGGAAATCACATGACTGTCAAATCGCCCTAATGTTCAACAAGGTTGTATATAATGTGTGCCGGCACACACACGCACACACACGGAGACAGAGTGTGTTTTTAGAGTGTTCCTCAGTTTATTACTGCTCTATGATAACCTCCGTCCATAGATTCATGTGCCGTTTGGCCGCGGCCCTAAACATCAGTAGCCTGTATGAAGTGATGGAATGTACACATTAAAATTCGATCTCCTGCATCAGTACATCCAGTGCTGGTCAGGACGGCAACTATAAATTGCTGGCTATTATTTTCGATTAACCACACTGACACCATGGTCCATCACATTTCTTCCCATTTTTACCCCCCTGTCACAGCGGCGCCATATTTTCAGCGGCGTTTCATTTTAGATTGTCCCGGAGCGTGATAACACAGAGCAGCAAACCTCGGGACACAAGCCACCGGGCGATCTTATTAATGGCACGGCTGCGATAACAGAAGTCGTCTATGTCCTCGGTTGGTATCTCGATCTTCAGGCACATCCTTCCCAGGGCCCGAAGAGCAGAAGCGTCATCGCCGGTGCAAAGGGCCGATGACTTGACAGTTTATCATCGATATACGTTTAATTCGCTGCATCCCACAGTACGGCAAGCGGAATTCCTCAAACTGTGGCAGACACACACAATGTCTCGACCAACGCTAACGACTTTGTCGACGAATTGATTCGTTGATTTAATCGTCAGATCTGCAAAACTTAGTTTCTCCAGAAACAATCATGCAAAAGCAACAAATCTTGCGTTTCCAGAGATGTGCTCAGAAGTTTCTTGTAAATAAATAATTCATCAGGCAAAAAGCATAAAAAACGACGAATCGACTAAAGAAATCTTAGTCGACTAAGAGGAGGCAGCTCTATAGTCTCAGGTCTGGGGATGCAACTAACGATTACTTTCACTGTCGATTATTTTCCTGATTAATCGATTAGTTGTTTTGGTTATAAAATGTCAGAAAATGGTCGATCAGTTTTCCTCAAACGTCTTGTTTTGTCTACAACTCAAAGATATTCAATATATTGTCATAGAGGAGGAAATAAACCAGAAAATATTCATATTTCAGAAGCTGGAATTAGAGAATTTGTACTTTTCTTTTCTTAGAAAATATGTCAAACTGATGAACCGTTCACCTCACCCCTAAATGTCCTGAAACAGAATTATGTTGCTGAAGGTTTCAGAAACCTTATACTGAAAGGAAATAATTGGCAAATAAAGAAATAACCTTCATACATTTATAGACCCTATGTGTTCATATAAAAATAGGCAGTATGCGTGTTAATTTTAATGTGCCAGATTTGCCAACCTTGAAAGCTTCACATCGTATTAAACATAATATGCAGATAGGATGGAAACAGATCCGCTGCCAGGGAACATCAGGGACAGCAGATGCACAACACAAGAGCAGCAGATATATGACTTTATCAATTTTTCATTCTGTAAAATAAAGGCCAGAATCCCAAACCACTGCCAGAATCTCAGTGTTATCAGAAGTCTTTTCATTACCCTCATAGATAAGCCATTGCAGTATTCACTTAATAGTCTAACTTAAATATAGTTAGGGACAGCTGCTATTAAAATCCTTGATATGGTTTGGAGTTCAAAAGGGCAGCGGAGTAAAGTGAAAAGCAATCTGACTGCTAAGCTCTTATTTTGACAGAAACTAATTGTTGTGTCTGCGCGGAAAGTCCTCCTCTTAGTTCTTAATGAGTTTATTGGTAATCAATATCCCTCTCTCGTCCACTGGCGTGTGACACCGAGGCCGTGACCCCAGAGGGACCCTCAGCCGGTGGAGTGGAGCGGGTCGGTGAGGAGTGTCCACGCTCAGGCAGACAGGAATGTCCCAGTTTCACCTGGTGACACGGAGAAGCTCCGTCTCGCCACTTAGCTCACTGCTGTTGTTTTATTCTGTAGTGAGAGGGAGCCACCGTCTTTCTCTGCTCTCCACAAACTAAAGGAGACATATTGTGCTTTTCATTATTTTCTCTCATATATATAGGGGTGCCCCAGTTTGTAGTCCTAAAACCCGGAGATGAGTCATCGTGACATCACTTCCTGTCCCCTGGTCTGGAAGTCAGTGTGTTTTCTGAATGTGTTTTTGTTTAGACG
>JAOVVB010278102.1:0-17563 GCA_028570985.1 Heterobranchus longifilis | reverse complement strand
GTGTGTGTGTGTGTGTGTGTGTGTGTGTGTGTGTGTGTGTGCGGGTGTGTGCGTGTGTGCGTGCGTGCGTGCACACTTTGCTTAATGGCAGCTGTCTTATCTTACTGTATTACAGTGTAATATGTGTGCTCATCTACCTTATTAGTAATGTAAATTCATTTCCATGCAGACTAACATGTGCACATACACGCAGTTGTCAGTTTATTAGGTACACCTAGGTTCAAACTAATGCAGTCTAATACAAAAGTCCTGAAGGTTATATAATGTTTAGTTTTTGTTGATTCAACTTTATGATAATTTTGGAGGATGTAGTTTGTGGTGCTGTTGTACTCTACTGTATTATGCAGAGAGGCGTTTCTGCTATTTAGCCTACCCTCATTGACATAAAAGGGGTGGACAAAATAATAGAAACACCTGTTAGTATAATGGAGTACAATTCTGCAACCAAATATAATTACCATGTGGCTGCCAGTGTTGTCCCAGTTTGTTTGTTTATGTGTTTGTTTATGACTGGGATCATTTAGCAGGATGTCTTGAAAACTGGTTTCAGTGAAATATGTTGGAAAGTTAGGCCATGGGCCAAGTAACAAGTGATTAGTGTTTGGTACGGATCCAGATCTTCAGATTTTCTAGAGCAATGGTTCTCAACCAGGGATCCGGGGACCCCCGGGGGTCATTGAGCGAGTTCCACGGGGTCCGCAGAACAATGGGGAATAGTTTATTTTCACTATTTAAGAAGTGAGCCCAATGTGAGTAATAATAATAAGAAGAATAATAGAGGTCCCTGAAGCAAAATCTCAGATGGGGGTCTGTAACCTAATGTGTATCATTTTAGGGGTCCTTAATATGAGGAAGAAGGTTCCCGCACACTGTCCTGTTACGTGCAAAAAAAACTTTTATTGGATGTCACACAACGTTTCGATCAGGTGAAAAAGGGGTCCTTAATATGAAAAAGATTGAGAACTGCTGTTCTAGAGGATTTTTGCTGTTTACTCATGAAGTACTGCACTTACTAGAATGCAAAACATGTATGCATCCATGTATAAATGTCTATAATGATGTATTTTTATGCACATCCAGATTTTAAAAGAGACAAACATTTTCTGAAAGAATAAATATCGGGGATTGTGCAGAATTTGTGGATGTATACACTCTTTTTAATGTAACTATTTGTGCTGGATTTAGCAGGCCAGGAGCTGATTGGTCAAGACGTTGATGGAAACATTCCAACAAAACAGCACAGGAAGCTGTGTTAAGGAGTGGCCATCAGCATGAATTTGATATCCCATAACAAAGTTGCAGTTTCACATGAAAATATAACAAAACAATACTATTATTGCCTTTTAGAGGAAGTACAGATTGCACATATGAATATGTAGATGTGAAACATTTCCAGGCGAGTGTTTAATGTTTAAACTCCCGGATGTTGTTTGTTTCTGCGTGCCTACTGTATATGTGCATGTGTTTAAAGGCTGGACGTCATGCATGCAGTGCCTGCATAATGACTCTTGGTGTTCCCACAGTAGTGGTTTGAGATCATGGGAAAGGCATGAGGCTATAACACAGCGCTGTGTTCCACCAGCGCTCCAGATGCTCCCATAGCCTTGCGGCTTTGGGCAGCCTGGCTCCAGCACAGTTTTAGCACAGCTCTCTCCGTTTTAACCAGCGGCTTTTAGCATTAACGTGAGAAGAACGCAGTCCCCCCGAGGAATACCTGAAGAACTGTGCTCAACTCTGTCCCAGAGACACTGTAGGAACTCGGGAGGAAATACCTCTGACTTCCTCTGCTACTGTTCTCAACATCCTACCTTTCTTCTCCAACCTCCTCACCCCACCCCACACACACACACACACACACACACACACACACACACTAACCCCCGCCTCCTCTCCTCTCCTCTCCTCACCCCACCCAACCCTCCTCGTTATACTTTGCTCACTGTTTTTGTATCCCTTTTTTTCCAGGCAGTAACCAAGAAGAAATTTGGGAGCGACGACTTCCGATCAGCGCTGGAGAATGGAGTTCTGTTGTGTGAGTAAGTACCATGCTTTTCCCAGGCACCTCTCTTTAAAGCCACTCATTCATATGGAAGCTCTCCTCCAGGTCTGCACTCCCAACGTAAGTGTTACTGATATTTCCCAGGCAGACCCCCTGCCGGGGTCCCTGTTTGTTTGTCAGCCACATAATGTGAGCCAGTGTTTCCAGACAGCACAATAGAGGTTGCATTGTGTAGTTATTTGATGTTTCCACTGTCAGATCTGCCCTCTGTGCTCTTGTTTGAGAATATGAAGTGTGATCTATTTCAGGAGGAGTTGTGTGTCGCGCCTGTTTGACAGATGTTACAGATCTGTGGATGGGCAGAGTGCCATCCTTTACTTTAATGAGAGCTGTGAGAAGCCGTGTATTGAATGGAAAGCCTCCAGCTGAAACCACATCGGAGGAGACAGGGCACCGTGCTTTCTCATTAGCCCGGATGCATCAAGAGTTTTGATGAGTTAAGAGGAACAAATTTATCTACGCGGAATTGGCTTTTGCACTGATTCACCAACTGCTCTTTTGAGAGTTGTGGCTTTTCTCAGATCCGGGATGTGTGTGTGTGAGAGAGCGAGGGTTAGCATCATGTCCCTTTATACATGTGTATGTGGGCTGCCCCGGTGGATGGACACAGTGATGTGATTTGCACGAATCAGCAGGAAGCTGTAATTACCAGCAGCCCATGCAGAATCTCTCAAACCTCTATTGGCGTCGTTTCAAAAGAAGAAGCCCCTCATTCTGCTGATTTGAGCCTGACTCCACTGTTTGCTCACTCTCTCAGAAAACAACAGAGACACTTTGATTCAGGGAGCTGTCCCATGTTTTCTCAGCGTGAGGAAGAGGAAGACGGAGATTAAATCGCTTTCACCTAGAAACTCCAGTCCCATTGTGTTGTGGTTATCACAAAGTTGGAAGGGAATGTTTAGTGTGGGTCGCACACATGATCACATCCTACTTGGCTTACAATGTGTCTTATCTGATGAAATATTACAGCTTTCTATTGTTTCACTGCTAAATGACTGACTTAAAACCACATTCCTTTTGCATTCTTTCTCTGCATCTATTGTCAACCTATGCAAAGTCTGATACACCCCGTCCCATCCACCCCCAGTCTGTCTGCTGCTGAGAGGGCAGAAGTTACACACGCTGCAAGAACAGCCACTTTAACAAGTGGTGCATTATTTGTACCTTTTAGTTCAGTTAAGTTTATTTACCATTTGCAGTAAATTGGAAATCATGTGTAAGGGCTCAGCTAGACAGGAACATATAATGCAATAAATAAAAACAGTATAGAAACACAATACGTTAAAAAACATAATATAAGAAATTAAAAAGTACAAGATAAAAACAGAGACAAAAAGCCCTCATATGGACAGGCCGACAATCAATGGTTTAGGGTCGCATGGCCGTCCTATATTATTTGGGGGGTTTAGTTTTTTTCTTTTTACCTCTTGTACTAAACAACCAGATTGAATAACACCAAAATGCACAGACAAATGCATCATCATCTATCAAAAACATGACTGTTTTTCTGAGGTGATTCCAGGTTTGTTTGGGGTTGATCCAGTAGAAGAGGGTGTTGCAGGAGCCGGGGACCCACTGTGTTTACATCACGGTGCAGCACTGGCCATTTACTAAACTCAAGCCAGGTGGCCACCATTACACAAAGTCGTAAACACACAACACCGAGACTTTGCAACACTTTTTTTTTTTTTTGTTCATTCCTTGTTGGTTAGACCAGCCTAGCCAATGACCAAGTGCTTTCACTTACCCTCTTCCTTTCCCTGATGTTC
The DNA here is from genome assembly GCA_028570985.1 of Heterobranchus longifilis. NCBI lineage: Eukaryota > Metazoa > Chordata > Actinopteri > Siluriformes > Clariidae > Heterobranchus > Heterobranchus longifilis. The sequence continues at coordinate 13,735 of JAOVVB010278102.1, read as the reverse complement.
TCTCGCTTTCTTTTGCTCGCAGTCTGATCAACAAGATCAAACCTGGTGTCATCAAGAGGGTTAACAGGCTGCCCACACCGATAGCGGGACTGGTAAGTCTCTTTTTATTCAGCTTGAATGTGAGGACATTGCATGCACATTTTGTTTAAAAGATATCAACAGTGTTGGAAGGGTTATTTATCCCTACAGATGACAGAATACATGCCTTAAAATGTCATTTGTAACGTCCATTAGATTGCTCAAATTAAGTTACGTACTTACTTACTTACTTTTGGAATACTTCAAAATCGTCTTGCTGAGCTCGTTTGTCTGGGTCTTATATTTCCTGTCATAATTTCTACGGCCACTAGAGGGCAGCGCCTAACAATAAACGTTAATATGGGTCGTAATGAGCTGCTTGTTCAAAGGACAGTCACGAAAAATAATTTATGTATCCGCCTCGTGATTAAGGATGCCACGGTGAGGAACTTTCCCCATTGGTTAATAAACTTGTGACAACACCGATGTTACCGATAACACCGCAAACGCACCACGGATGGCTGTGCCTTCGGTCGAGCGCTTTCTGCACGGCCCATGTTGTCAGCCGCCAGATTCAGACAGGAGGCGGAATCGCTTGCGATCTAGTTTCTGGTCTCTTTTCTCTGCGAGCTGCGAGTGAATCTTGCAAGAAAACACACTGATAATCTATTATAAAGATGTATGATATAAATGATCTGATTCTTCACTTTTGCTTTTCACTTTGACACTAACTCCTCCGCCGTCGTCTTGTCTTGAAAATGAAAGTGAAAGTTAAAATCGGACTCCTCTGTGCTGCTGCTGCTGTGCGGAGCAGACACAATGCGGGTTTGACTAAATCGGTTTGATTTCTATTAAACAAAAGCAAGCGGTGGGCAAGTAATATAATCAGTGTATGCCCACACTGGTAACACCAGCGGCACGCCTACTCGTGATGTGGAAATGTAATGTGTTCTTCCGTGGCCCATGCTGCACCCTTCTACCAGGTTTCATGAAAATCAGGGCACTACTTTTTCTGTAATCCTGCTGACAAACAGACAAACTAAACCGAAAACTTTACCTCCTTGACGGAGGTGATAAAGTCTATTTTTAAAGACAGTAATTATATACAGAATACCACCAATTTAAACTGTAACAGAATACACTCACTCATATTTTAGTATTTTAAACGCAGTACGTAATCCTGTTACTTGTATTCCGTTACTCCTCAACCCTGAGCCTCGGCTCCTCCTAGTTTTTCCTCGTACACAGTTTTGTCTCCTGTCATTACTGTCGTACAGATGTCTGTTGTAGAGAGTTTGTGTTGAGATGTGAAGCAGCAGCAGCAGCAGCAGCAGCAGCCGTTGATCTGACTGGTGACAGGTCTGAGGCTCGGCTGCCAGGGAGAGAGAGAGAGAGGCGTTTGCCTCAGTGACTTGTCGCTCCTCATATCCATCCGCACTAATAAGTTCAGTGAACGTGGAGCTGCTTGAAAGGCCACTGGCCGCATTTGAGTGCACTATAAATATGATGTCTGCCATGCTCGAGGCTGCGTTCAATCAAAGTCATTTAAGACAAGAAGTCTTTGTACTGGTATGATAATTAAGTTTTTGATTGAGTGACGGGAGGTCAGGAGAGGGCAGCGTTTGGTTTACGTAATAACGTGTTATTAAATCAGTCTCTCTCAATCTTTTCACCTTTTTAGGCCTGGCAGTGTCTTGAAATATAAGCAGCTTGTGGTAGAGGCCTTTTGGGCCACAGTGACTCAGTCGAAATAAATGTTTTGGGAGCCAAAAAACAAGCACACCAGGATATTAAGGATTTACAGGGACGCTGGAAGTCAGTCAGAGTTGGGGGGTGCTGAGATAATGATAATGACGTCATATTAAATGCTGCGCAACCATTCATGGTTTCTGTATTAATCTGAATGGCCAACAACATTTAAACCAGTTTTAGAACATTTTACAACAGACAGTAAACACCAACATGCTGTAACTAGTCAACATATTCTCATAAACAGGTATCTTACGAAATATGACCGTTCAGATTTAACGTTGTGAAATGGTTTCACAGACGCTGTTTTAAACACATGGTGAACGTTGTGCAACCAAACTACTTGGTTAAGTTTAGGCAACAAAACGACTTGTTTTTAGAAAAAGTCAACAGGGTTTGGGTTAAAATAACTAATTCCCTATGAGACGGTTTCAATTACAAAGTCAGGTGTGCTTTTAATCAATCAGACGCTGATCAGCAGAGAGTTTACATGACGCACCTCAAAACATAAAAAACTACAATTCTACCTTAAAAAAAGAGTACTACAACATTTTTGTATACCATACATATCATGAATGTATGAAAAACTCATGAATATATCAATATCTCATTAACACCATAGAGTACAAAATACATGAGTTCATTAAAAAAAAATCATAAAGTACAAAAAAAAAAAAAAATGCATGTATATCATAAACTACTAAGTACATGAATTTCTGAAAAAAAGTATAACTATCATACAGTACAAAATATAAGAATAGTTAAAAACTCATAAATACCATAGAGTACAAAGTACAAAATCATAACTATCATAAACTACAAAGTACATGAATATATCAAAAGTTCATAAATACCATAGAGTACACAAATATATCAAGAGCTCATGAAGTGCAAAGTACATAAATATTTCACAAGCTCATAAATACCATAGATTACAAAGTCTGTGAGTTCATAAAAATAAAACTGTCATGGAGTTCAAAGTACATGAATATATCAAAAAGGTGTTGAAGAACTAGAATGTATAATAGAAGTACTGCATATGAGAAGAAAGAGGATACAAAATGCATCATGCATATATTGCCACATAGAATATACCTGTCTTAATCAGGGAGGGGGGGGAGCCAGGAGGGGTGCAGTGGCTCAAATTTGCCATCAGTGTTTTTTAATGTTTTGGGAGTGTCTGCATACAAGTGCTCGGGAAGTAGAGGGTTGAAAACCCTACCTTTAAACCCATCCCTCACAAAGCTCTCTCTTGTGGGAGTAATTGAGTCCAGCTGTCTGGAGGAATTACAGAGAACCCCAACCTTAACCCAGCCGGTGTGAGTGTGTGTCGGTGGGCTCGGTAACACTCACCGTGTTTGGCAAGACAATGACAAGTTTGCAGTAGAAGAAACAGACTGGCATTCACGCTAGATGTAAACAGTAAACATGGTATTTGCAGTACCAAACAGTGTACCATCATAGCTGTGTTATGACATAAATCAAATTTCCTGCCCGTTTGTTTTGGACTGTTGGTAATATAACTGGCTGGGCACCTGCTGAGGTAATGGGGTAAAGTATCTCCTCCATCAGTAGCGCTGGTGCGGTATTTCCGAGACTTGGACCCAAACCTGAAACCACCTGATCATAAATTCTCCAGCAAAATGTGAAGGCTCCTGGTTGGCCCGCGGCTATCAGTTTCTGCCAACCACATGGAGAAAAACAGTGGAGAGCTCCCCAAACAAACATTACTCACTCTCACTCTGCTGTGAGAAAGGCTTTTCTCTCAAAGTAGTCAAGTAGTGTTGTCTTCCATCTCTCATCTCTATACATAGGAATATGTCTGTTCTTTAAGTGCTGAAATTAAGTGTTTGGAATTGGATTCTCTGATATTGTGAAATAATTTAAGGATTAAATGTATATTTAGCCAATTGTGTCCACATAGTGGAGATTATTGCTTAGGGCTTGTCGTCATGTGTGCTCTTTGAATTGCCTTGTGTATGAATGGTGCTATACAAATAAATTTGCCTTGCCTTGCCTCTTCATCTCCACTGAATGTTGTCAGAGAAAAAGAAATTGGAAAAATGTAGCTTTTCTAGTACTGTTTGTTTGTTTGTTGTGTCCTGCACCAATGGGCTTACAAGACACTGGGCAACAAAAATAACAATGACCAGGATGGTCACATGACTAGTCACAACATACAGTTTTACAAATTCAGAAAACATGTCAAAACAAAAGGAACTTTCTGTCTTAGCTTAGTACGAGTGCATTGACGCTTGCTTAGCTCCCGGTATTTCTCCTTGCAGAGTTCTCAAGAACCGCTGATCCGATCGACTTCACACTCGACACTGCGCTCCTATTGGTCCTCAGAAATACACCCACCAAGTGTGAAGTCGACTGGATGAACTGTTCTTGAGATATGCAAAGGACAGTCATACATGCATACATACACAGGCAGAGATTCCTTCCTTTATAGGTATAGTCAGCTGCTGCAGCGCCACCTGTTGGCCAAATGGCACCAAATCTGCCATGGCCCCTCAGACATCATATCTACACATGTCCATTAAATGTGGTTGCAATAGCACAAAGCGTTCAGGAGATATGGATGTTTTTGTAATATAAGCCCTAAGCATTTGAGCAAATTTTGAGGACCAGGTATAGCAAAACTGTACAGAACATCTGAGAAGTCACTTTTCTCAGCCAGAGATGTTCTGTACCAAATTTGGTGACGATTGCTTAAAATTTGTACGAGTCTCGAAAAAAAAAAAAAACAGATTTCAACCCACTTCAAACTGGTGGATGCATAGATTAGTCTGGACAGGGGAAAAACATTTTTTGTTTGAACTTTTGTTTCAAAGTTCATTGTTTCTGCGACTTATGGTTCAAAAGTTACTGGGCAAAATGTAAAGTTTGTTGTTATAGCCCCACCGTCCCCAGCAGTGTGAAGTATCGGATGAACGAGATATCGAGATATTCAAAGGCAGACACACAGACAGAGATTCCTTACTTTATAGTTTGATGCAAACTTCCAAAATGACATGTGGAAGAAAAATACAAAAGACAAAGAGAACAAAGAACAAGAGTAATGTTGTTGGTGCTTTTCTTGTTGTAATGTAGACACAGTCAACTTTAATCACTTCTGAATGCAAGGCTCTTTGCAAACACGCCTCATTAGCACTCGGATATGAACATTTTCTACAAATGTGGTCACATAACTGTCGTTTTAGTTTTGTTATCTGAAAGATTTCACCACTCAAATCTATACCAGGCTTCAGCTCTGGCAGAATAAAAAGCCCAGGGAGGGAAAAAGGGGGGGAAAAAAAACGGAAATCTCTGGTTTTGTGGAATATTTAGCAACATTGGCTCCAGACCCGGACCTATTCTTTGGCTTCACTTGTGTCCAAGGGAATGTTTCCCATGTCAGCACACTTCTCTGCCTGTTGCTGAGCGATCAGCGAGCTGTGGGTTTGGGGTCACGGCACCCACGGTTCGGGCCCGGTTCTGCTTTTACCGGAGCTGGACAGGAAGCCGACAGTTGTGTGGTGGGGCAGCCAGCTATGTGAGGCTGAGTCCAGAGGGACGGAGTTAAAGATGACTCCATCGGCCTCTGCCCACCCTAAATACACTGTAATTGACATGGATGTGCCCGCATACACCAACTCCTTGGTGAGTTGAGGCAGCAGTGGGTGGAGATAAACAGACAGTCTCTATGGTCCTGAGGGTGTTTTTACTCATCTAACTCTCTGTGTAATCATCCGTGCAATAACAGGCATTTGTCCGTGTTTTGTTACTGTGTTTGTGTTGTACGGGTGCATGTTATGACTGGATTTGACTTTTGGGAAAGGAGGGTCTTTTATAGGGTCTGTTTCACCAGAGGCAACATTTCAAGTATTCCATCTCCTCTCGGTTTATTGTCACAGGACTTGGAAATGTGTAGCCTGATATTTTAACCATAACTTGGCTTGGTGTTGGAAGCTCTGCCAAGGGTCAGCTGAGGGTAACTGTAGAGCAGCGATACTCAACGGATGGCCTGCGGACCAAATCTGGCCCTCCAGCCATTTTCTAATTCACAATTTAAAAAAAAAAGTATATATATATATTCAAATGTAACCAAAGTATTTACAACTAAAATGTAGTTGATTAATCGTTTGGTCAATAAAATGTCAGAAAATAGTGAAAAATGTCCAGTGTCCATGGTGATGTCTTTAAATGTCAGATATTCAGTTTAATATGATATAAAACAGAGAAAAACACAAAGTTATTCAGATTATTATGATATAAAACAGAGAAAACCCCAAAGATATTCAGTTTAATATGATATAAAACAGAAAACACACAGTTATTCAGTTTAATATGATATAAAACAGAAAAAGCACAGTTATTCAGTTTAATATGATATAAAACAGAAAAAGCACAGTTATTCAGTTTAATATATGATATAAAACAGAGACAAACCCAAAGATATTCAGTTTAATATGATATAAAACTGAGAAAAACTAAAAGATATTCAGATATAAAACAGAGAAAAGCAGGAAATCTCCATATTTGAGAGGCTTTAAACATTTTTGCATGAAAAATTACTTTAACGATTAATTGATTACCAAAATAGTTGATTATTTTTATGTCGATCGTCTAATTGATTAGTCGACTAATCGTTGCAGCTCTAATTAAATGCTGTTTGCTATTTTGCAAAAGTGCCCATCTTAGACAGAAGAATGCAGTGGAAGAAATACAGTGACCACAATGTGATTCATTTTTATACCAAATCAGACACCTTTACGAGTCAAATCTTTTTGTCTCTCGGTGTGAAGTGCTTAAATCAGGGTCCTCAAGTCCGCATGAGAGGATTAGAGGCTGCTGGATGGGTACAGCATATTTAGCAGGATTATGTGCAGGCACAAGTCAGCATAACATTCCTCCAGCATCATTATCTCTGCATGTTCTGGGACTGGTTGTTAGGGGGGCTTTTAGTGTGTTCATAAAGCTCTCTGAGGTTAAATGACATTCATACATTACATTGTGGGAGCTCATTCTACATTGCAGCAATAAAGCTCACTGGTCTTTTATGGCCTGCGTTCTTTCAGAGTATAGAAACCATATCTAGAGCGACACTGCTAAATCTTCTAGGCCAATATATCGGATGCTATTAACTAGGGTTGGCTGAGTACATCGCCGGTTACTCTTTATTGGGACGATAGTTATCATTTTATTTCGCAAAGTTAATGATCTGCCTGAGAGCCGCATATTTTCACATCTAAATCAGTGAATTAAGGATTTCATTCAACCAAACCAGGTGATTGTTGGAACAGTGGAAAGATGGTTTGGGTGAGTTTTATTTGAGTTTAAATGTGGTTTACATTGAGTTAAAGTTTCTTTAGGAGGTGCACAGTTGCATTTTTTCTAGATACGTGTAAGAATACATTCTACCGTGACAGTTTGTGAGCTTGTGAGCTGAACAGCGTGTTGTGTCATCCTGCAAACATCTCGGCATCGCTCTCTCTGAGGAGCTGAGTCAGCGGCTGGTTAACCAGGCTTCAGCAGCTCTGCCGTGCAAAGGCAAAAGACCTTAACTTAAATTTGTCATTTTTGGAACAATGAAGACCTACACTATCATGTGTACAAATATCCTGTGTCTCCTGCTTTGTTTTTTTGTTGTTTTTTTCCTGGAGAAACCAATAAGGCAAAAAATCCCTTAACTTCACTTAAGGTTCTCTGGCTTATTTTTCCCACGCATGAAGTTACTGTTTTCCTGCACTTAAGTTAAAGTGTTTTGCCTCTTTATTCTCTGTCATACACTGAAATAAACGGCATATGTTATGCAGACTTTTGTTTTAATTTAATTCAAATATTCGTTACTTAGTTACAGTATATTACTTACTCTAATCAATAAGACTGAATAAAAGTTAAGGCCTTCTGCCTTGAGATGACCCTTAATATTTTACAGATAATGCATAAAAATGCATCAAAAATGACAATCGACAAAAGAAACCTTAGTCGACTGAGACCAAAACGACCGAAGAGGGGACAGTTCTAATGAAAGAAATATATGATGGGGAATATATTATCAAGTTTTCAAAACTATAAAAAAAACCTATAGCAGTATCAGCCTAAAACTCCAGGATCAGTCATTTTAATCAAGATTTCTTTAGTCGATTTTTTATGCTTTTTTCATTCTGAATGACTGATTTCCATCAACTTAATAGGAGCACATCTAAATATCTAAATGCAGTATCTAAATACACAATTTAAAGTGGTGCTTTTGCATTACTCTTTGTGGAGAAACTCAGTTTTACAGATCTGTCGATTAAATCAACTAATTGATTAGTCGACAAAATGGTGTGAGTGTTAAGCCACCTTCACATGATCAGCTGTAAAAACACTCTGCTCTGGCGGTGCCATTGTTTTCCTACGGAGGAGAGCGGTCCCGCCCGACAGGACAGAGCGATACCCTCTGCGTGGCGCACCGCTCGAAACTGCCGCCGTGCCCTGCGCTCAAAGTTCAAATTATTTCAACTTTGACTTATATTGCGCTGACCTTTCAAAGCGCATCGAATGAGATAACAGCTCACAGACGCCAGAAACAATGACGTCTGCGTTGTGATTTGCCTCTGCGCCCTACCTTGCGGTTTTGCTCTTATCACGTGTAGGCGGATTAACATGTAATGCCATTAGTCCTGTCTTGTTAGCCAACATGCTGAGGTGAGGCGACTTTGTTATTTCTCACTGTACATGCTGTACACATTGAATAACAGGCTCATAAATTAGGTGTCACTGAAAAATGTATGTGTGAACTATGTCACGCAGAAAACTTATGAGAGAGAAGAAGCTCATACCTACTGTATGAGATAAAGCTCATAGCATATTTTAAAATATGTAAAAATACTCTGCTATAATATTTTGTTTCCCACAAAAAAGTGAAAATTTCCCTCATCAAGAAATTCTGGATCTGGCCTCAAGCCCCGCCCACCACCGCTGCAATAGTTACACTGTGGAATGCCCCAGCCACAAGGTGACTTGATTGGTTCCTTAGATTTGTGATGTCATAAAACCTGGCTGTTTGAATCCAGATTTTTTAGACTGTTGTTGGCACACTGCAGTTTGAAGTCAGAAATTCTCAGCCATGGTTCTGACTGCTCATTTCACTCATGATATGTCTTGTAGAAAATTGTTAAAAATGTTAAAAACTTGATTTTCACTGGAGGGAGTCTTTAACATTTAAAAAGCCATGTAATAAGAGTTACTCACATGAGGCGGCGCTGCCATCTTTGAATGTTGAAGCAGTGTGTATTACATTGACATTACATAGACAGTAGCTGTCACCGGTCTAATCAACTGTCATCTGTCATCTGTTAATCATCAGAAATGTACTGTATGTACGCACGAAAGACAAATTCCAATATAGAGACAAGCTCTACTGCATAGCCTACAGGTATCTAGCAAAAACACACACAGAACATTAGCCTCTCTTTGTGTCTGACTGTATACTATATACACTACATTTCATGTTTTGAGTCTTATTCATTGTGTAGTGTTTTGTGTTAGTTCAGCAGCTCTTTTTGACTCTCACAGTAAACAGTGAGCAGCTGGTACTCTCGCCCTTCATCAAATCAAAAATGTAAAAAATGTAAGCAAATTTAATTACTCTGCAAATTCACCAAGCGTGGTACTGATGCACCTCACAGTTAAAAAAAAAAAGAAGAGAAAAACATAAAAAAGCACAGTAAATACATGTCACAAAGCACACAATACAAAGATAAAATATAAATAATAAACAATAAAAAAGAAATGTCCTTCACAAATGGCCAAATTACTGTCGATGACGTCACATTCCCATTCCTTATTCTGCACCAATCTGGAAACTGACGTTATCGTGTCTATTAGGGCTGAACAATTAATCAGAATTTTATAAAAATCGCAATATAGCCTACTTTTTAAAATCGCAGATGGTGCAATATTTGTTAAAAGCAAAATATGTGTCAAAATACCATTTTAAATTAAATATTGTGGTGCCGGCCGACACATCATGTTCGACAGACTGAAGAAAAAAATATTTGTTTGGTACAGAAAAAATCACACCATGATGATTTTTATATATTTCTCAATGAAAAAGTACAGAAGCCCTGAGAGTTTATTTTTAATTAATTTAATAAAAATAAAAAATAAATAAATAAATGAATAAATAAAAAACACCTGTTTTCACAGATGGAAAAAAAAGGTCCTGGCAAAAAAAAAAAAATTCTGTAAAAATGATGATAATGATGAAATCCAAAAAAGGAGAACTCACCCAGCTTTGCTACTGTTTAATCAGGAACGAATAAAACAAACCATCTATATACTTCTACACTTATCTCTGCATAACAAGGCAACGTTAAAACTAATAAACAGAGCAGGAAATGACCTGTCTGTTAATCAGCGCAGGTTAAAACCCAGGCTCTGACAGCGCAGACTCTCCCATCATGTGTTTTCACAGGCGTATTATTGTTCCTCCTAACCGCATTCTGACAAGTCCCGCCTCCCGCTCTCCCATTGGCTCGCACGCACAAGCCAGCCCAATGATTGGACAGTTCGCAGATCACTCACACCATCGTCGCAACCACAGAACCAGTGGTTGTCTTTTTTATTATTATTCTTTAAGACGTTCGTTCTTGTTTTAAGTCCCGATAGGTGTATGTACGTCACATTATTTTAAAATTGTTTTTTAATTATCAATCGATTACCATTAATAATCTCTTTACTTGAAAGGAGTCCTGGCGGAATACAGGCGGGGAATAAACCGCATCACGAGTTTGTTGTGGTTCTGCTCCTGTGTGTCCGTCGTAGTTATATGACGTCATCAGATAGCGACCTATTGCGGTTAAAAACGAAACTATTTTCTTTATTCATATGAAATTTATATATATTAATTACAGTTTCTAGACATAAATAAGTTAAAGTATAAATATTAAGAGTGTATCATGTTTTAAAGAACATAAGACATAAAAATGGTCAGTTTTAAGAGCAAATGATCTTAAATGGATGTGTATTAAAAAAGCTCTTAATGTTCGCATTTTGTTAGCAAAAACCTATTTTTCCTTTTCAAAGATTTATCTGTAGTGTTATAAATTGAGCAACCCTGAGGATTGAGTTATTACATAAAGGTAAAACTTAAAAATGCCTGAATAATTACACTTATTTACATAATTGAAATTAATTAATATAGTCTTCAGAATTAGTCTTATTAATGCATTGCGTTTTATTTTTTCTTTCATTTACTAGAAACACACGAAACTATTTAAGACTTTTATCTTGCTTGGTTTGCTTTGAACTTTTATTTTGTCCTATCGTTTGATTGGACTTTGTGGTGGAAAAAAGCAACCAATCACAGAGCGGCTTTACTAAACCGACTTCGGCTTGTGCTAGCAGGGTTAGCCGTGTTCTCATCAGCACGGCATTAGATGTTTGTTTTATTTCTGTTGCGAGAAACAAAAGCACAGATTGCCAAGAAGTAGAAGAAGACGTTGACTTATATAATCACACATGGTTAGTATTAATTGTTTATTGTTTTGTAATAAAAACGCGCGGTTGTTTTAGTAGCGGGTTTATATTAATAAACACAGCGGTCGCGGTTGTGTCGTAAATAGCCGCGGTTTGGAGATAGGGTGCTTGAATGACTGCGTGCGAAGGATTGAGCTATGACATATGTAGGGCGCCTACGAAGAGAAAAGCGATGGATTTGGTATTGAACCGGTGGTTGTTGGGCTTAGTAGCTAAACGAGGGTCAACTTATGCTGACGCAAGGTTAATAAGCGTTAGTTTAAACTGGGGGTTACTGGTTAATCTTATTAGCTTAGTTAATTGTAGGAATTGTTTGCATTTAAGTAAAAAAAAAAATGGGGCTTTTTTTTGTCAGGTCGGTTGCTAGCAACAATGGGGAAAACACTAAGTCAGGGGTTTAGATATAACGTTTAATATGTGTGAGACTGATCTCTTTATCATATTGATACCCTTATATCATCAGATGCTCGGGGACTCGACTGCTGTTGACTGAAGACACCTGGACATCATGTCCTCCGTCCTGCTGTGATCTTGAACACCCTGGGAATCAGCTTTCCTCGTCTTAAACTCTTCCGCTAATACAATGGACTCTGGAGCGGTGAGCATCTTGGCCCTTGCCACTTCTCAAATCACACCGATTCTTCTCCTTCTTGTTTGTTTAACAGCGGTTGGAATGCAGTAGGTTTGTTACCTCACCGCCAACTGTAGGTCTCATTCTTCCTATTCTTCCTGGCCCTTTAAAGTTGACTTTTAAGACTAGCCTTTCTTAAATCGTCAAGGTCTTGTCTTGTCTTTCTCACTGAGCAATAGCAACGTGAATCACTATTCGCTGCCCTATACGATATCACAATACCTAGGTGTCGATTTGATTAATATTGCGATTCTGTAAGTATCACGATTTTATAAATATCCCGATTGGATAATACAATTCCTTGAACTTTTAAAATAAAAAGTTTAGTCATAACTCAGTTTTATCCCTTAGCTTTATTTAACAGCTTCAAAACTAAACTGAACATTTTTAATTAAATGTAGCCAATTCCTTATAACATTAGATTTACCACTTAAAAACCAGGCACATTATTTACATTGTTTACTGTTTAACCTTCAATTAAATGAAATCTACAATACATTTTTAATGAGCAGCACGTATCTGTCAATCGACATATTTATTACTTCAAAACAAACACAGGCTGCCAGTGTGTGAATAATTCAGAGTGTACCGTGTGTAGAGTGATAAAGAAATGGCAACGCTTTACCTCCACAAATGCCTCCATATTCTCTCAGCTTGACAGTGAGTGTACGGGTTGAGAGGCTGCGGGTGCACAGGTGGGCGCATTCGGCTCTTAACATGATATCACTTCTAGGGATGAGAATTGACAAGGACCTACAATATTATCACAACAAAGGTGCCGATTCGCAATGTGTTGTGGCCTTGTAAGGATCACGATTTTATAAATATCCCGATTTGATATTAATTTTTAAAGTTTTGTTTCAATTTTAAACAAAACTTGGCAAATAATTTTCTCCTGTGCTGCCTGCCAACGTGTGAATAGTTTAGAGTGCGCCACCTGAAGGATTATACAGGAACAGAAACATTTTGCCATCTCAAATGCAAACAAATGTAATTTAAAAATATGGCTAGGGAGTCAGTGTGGCGGTACGTGAATCTCCACACAAAAGAATTGTGATAGATCACAGAATCGAATCCCTTTCCCCCCCATCTATAGCTTCTGCTGCGCTAGATTTTCAAGACTAAGCAGCACTCATGGTGTGTTGAGACTGGTGTAAGCATGTGTAATAAATGGATTTCGAGACTAATTTGCTCACAGAGCCATAAAATGTGTTTCTTATGGGCTACTCGGAAGCTCATGTACTCGGCACGGGATCAGTTATATGTGAGGCTGATCATCAGTGATACCCGATCAAACTGAAAGCCAGACATTTCTGGTCACTGGTGGATTGACCGGTGCAACCATGTTATAAATGTCTAAAAACAGTTAGAGACTCAGCTGTACGGACATCTAGAGGAAGTTCATTCCACCGGTGTGTCACGGCGTGTGCCTGTGATGGGCGTGTGCCCAAATCACTATCGCTCCTCGCTCACTATATAGGCGGCCTCCCCTATCTGCAGGTGTGCGAAGGAGCGAGGCCGCATAATTAGGCACAGCTGGTGAGCTATCGCGCTATAAAACACAGCGGGGAGTGTAGCTCGTGGTCTGTTGGATTGCTGAGGACTTTACTAAGCGGTGTGAGTGCGATGTGCGCGCTACAACGCGGAGGAGCAGCATGCAAGTGGGGCAATGGAACGCACCCCAGGGACTTCAAAGAGACGAGTGCACCTTTGGTCACAGCCACAATGACATCCGCACTGCCCACCAGACCTGCATGTGCACAACATCCCTTCCCTTTCTTTCCGTCCTCTAACCTTCAACCCTTGCCTTCCCCATTTTTCCTT
>JAOVVB010278095.1:0-17563 GCA_028570985.1 Heterobranchus longifilis | reverse complement strand
TACTCTCACTGCCAGAGGGGGGAGGCAAAAGTTCTGCACTCCAAACTTTCTGATTATTTTCACACAGGTCTATTTTTCTTTTCAGAGAACGATCAAACAAAGAAAGTCACAGCAGAGCATTTCCCACAAGTGCAGACACCGAGTGGAGATTTTAAATGGACTCATCTGGAGAAGTTTGATCACAATGATGAGAAATCTGCTCCTGCTGTGTCCGCTCGTTCTCTGTGTGAAAATACGCAGAGGCGCAAAACGCATAAACAACATGAAGTCAGATGCGATCAGACGTAGGCTACATGTACTAGGTTGGTCACACATGCAGCAGGTTCAGAATATCAGTGTTTTATCTTCTGAAATTAATAAGTGAGGAGTTTTTTGCAGTAATGCAAAGGCTGACTTTGTAACATCCTGTACAGATATTTTATCCAATTACTGCAGGTGAGAACACTGCCTGGGAGAATACTGTAATATAGGTCATGAAAATCAATATCTTTATATACATGACAGACAAGATATATGTAGCCAGCAGTGAAAATGGCCCTCCCAAGCCACTGTAGTTTCTATAATATATAAGCAGCCATTTTTTTTCTTTGGTTCCATTTCACATCTTTCCCCAAGAGTTTTATTGTTTAGTGTGTGTGATAGTGATATCACAAAGTTACAGTATTTGTGCCTTGTGGTGAAAGTATTAATCAATCCTGTGGATTTTCCTATATGCTGTACAAGTACTGCAGGCCACTGGTGCAAACGGCTGTCCTAGACGAGTGGGGGTTCGGCTTAAATATAACAGAGTTAAAATGAATTATTATTACATATACAGTTGTATTGCTTGTTCCAACATCTTTAAATCTATAATACATTTTGTATTCTTGGGGGAAGTCCGTGCCTCCGCCTCTCATTGACCGCCAAATGGAACATTATTGAATCTGTGGGATTTCACTGTTTCTGGGTGGTTCTTGAATCTGACGTAAAGAGGGTAATTGCAACTCAAAACTCTGAGCTAAATTAGGCCTTACCATGGCCTGGCCACATATAGTACAATAAATAGACTGTCTAAAACACAGTAATCTGCTATTGTTCAGATTTTCAGAAACAAAAAGGCTCAGTTTTGAGAATATGTGACACAAACGGTGCAAAACAGCAAATGCATGTTCCAGTTAGTGTTGAATTCTCATACAAGCATACAAGCAAAAAAAATAAATAATGAAATAATTTAGTCTGAATCTAAAACTAAAAACATGTTTTAGGCAGGAGATATCAGGAGATACATTTTCACCCACATCACACAAACTGTAATATTCTCCCTGGTCGGACACTTCGGATAAAACATTAAAATAAAAGCTTGGAGATGGAGATAGACATTAGGTATTAGTTAATGAGAGTCTCCTGAGCTGCTATGATGAACCTCACAGTTTCTGATATAAAACTGTAACAATGTTATGTACATGTATTCACACATCCTCTATGCTTCACAGTTGCATTTCTCTCTCTCTCTCTCTCTGCTTCCATTTTATGAGATACAGTGATTCCGGTAACCAACCTTGTGTGTCTGCTCACACGACACTTCATCCTGATTATAGAGTCAAAGGTTTTGTACCTCTGCATATTTTCACACAGTGAATGAGCCAATAGAGCAGGTCGGAGCAGATTGCTCTTCATCACGAACAAGACTGTGAACACTGTGAGCAGAAGACTTTCAGGTGAAATCTGCCTTCGCTTGTCTTACAGTAAATGTTTTCCAGATTAAGTGAGGAAAACCAGAAATCATTAGATGTCAAATTAAAGCATTTGAAGTTTCACTTTTTTTTTTTGCAGTTAGAGCACAGCTGGAGTAAGGGCGTCTGAAAATCTAATTTTTTTTGGATCAACTATAAATTGAGCTTCAAAGTTAATTCCGAAATATTAGCTTGACAAAATAATCTTAATTTATTATCCACTTACTCAGTTTTTCCAGTAAATTCACTATGATTGGAGTTACTGTATAAAATAATGTGTCTTGAGTGAGGAGTTTTTTTTTGCTATGCTATTTTCTTTGTAGACACCATAATGTGATTTTTGTTGATTGTATGAAAAGTACACAACACAAATTGGAGCATGCAAACTTAAATGCAGTTTTGATGTTTATGCCAATTTTTCTCAAAAGTGGGTCTTGTGTTTCTCACAAAATACATCCGAACAATTACGTTAAATTTAGTCTGGCGGGTTTACCAAACAGTGCCGGGACAAAGCCTTACTTCCTGTCCGCACAGGAAGTCCGTGTCCGTGTTACAAACAACAACCTCTGAGTTCCGACACGCTGAAAATGAGAAGTTTTGAAGATTTTGGATTGTGCAGTAAGGCAGGCCTGCTCTGTTCTTTCAGTGAATGATTGTAAAGGTCTACAAAGAATATGTTTACACCATTTTCATGGAGGTGTTCCACCAAAATGGGTTCCCTCCCGACACTATTTTGCAGATGCATTGTCAGGGCGTGGCGCCGCCCAGGAGGATTGTGATTGGTTTAAGGAAATACAAACAGGCCAGGGATTTTTTTTCACTATCCAGGAGTGAAAGCACATTGAGTCCAGACTTTACCCCCACAACTTCAACTTCTGGGAGAAAAACCTGAATATTCAGATCGTTCCCAGGTCGTCAAATACCGACGCTTTGTCACGGCCCTTGGCGTCTGATATACTAACACACAAAACACCCTTTAGCATCTGTATCAGATGCACCAGGCTTTCACTCCCATGTAAACCCATCCACATGAGTATTAGACAGTCAGAGCAACTGCTCGACTGTGGTGCTGCAAGATGATGCAACAACGCGGTTAAAGGGACAGCTACGGCATTCGAGAAACATTCCAATGTGTTCTGGACGTTGCAGTCCAACTGTCTATACGGGAGAACGACTGGTTTGTCGCACCCACCTGTAGGAATGTTTCTGGAACGCCGCTGCCGACGGCTCCTGACCAAACATCTGTATGTGACGAGTTGGGAATAAGAACGGGTTGGAATATTTTTGTTTGACAAAATATATCCAAGCAACATAATGAGCAAAGCTATATTTAAACCAATTGTTGACATCTTCTCTTTGACCCATTGTACAAGTTGACTCCACAGGACTGGAGGTAAGGGACTAATGAGATTGGAATAATAGCTTTGACATGTTTGCCTCTCTTTTCACCTCAGCCCGCCCTGCCAGAGCATCTGGGGCTTCTCAGCCAATTACTGCTTGCACTGTATATACCACTGCAATCTCTCGGAGGATGTGCGGTCCCTGCCAGCCGTGGTTCGGGATGACAAGGCTTTCTTGTGCAGCTGAACATCCAGCTAATCCATCTCCTCACGCCTCATCTTCTCCTCAGACTACATGGAGCTCAAAGAGCCGAATGCTCAGTCATATTAGAGCAGTCCTCCGAGGACCAGATGCAAAATGAGCAAAAATTCAGATGGATCCTTTTGTTGATGTATGTGCTGCGCGCTGTATCACACCACATCTTTCCAGGAGAGAGAAGTTGTCACCGTATTCATGAGAATGCATGGATTTCTTCACATTAATCTTACACTATCGCCCTCGGTTTGCCTGTTTTCAGCCTCAAAAGCCATTTCAGCATGTGCTTTGAATATGTATACAAAGCAAAACGGGATATAAGGAGGGTGTGGTGAAGGATGAAATGACCTACTGTAATGTATCACTCATTTCCTTTGTGCTGCACTTGCAGACAGATCCAATATGGACTGATGTAGCATTCAGATAAAAATCAAAGAATGAAGCTCCTCCTCACAACAGTGTCCTCCAGGCAAGATTCAGGGAGAGCAATGGAGGCGTTTGTAAAGGTGGAAAGAGAGAGCCGGTGGTAGGCTGTGTGTGCTGTGTCCTTGAGTTAGGCAGGGTTACAGCTCTCCACTGCTAATTACCACATTGAGGCCATGCTGCTCTGTTTGACACTTCTCTCTGCAAAATGCTGAGATATCAACGCACGAACACTGACACATTCAAAAGGTAAAAATACCACTAACGTCAGAAAAACCTGGGCAATAAATAACCCAGGGAGCAAGTCGTTTCAGTGAGATTGTATCCTGATACCGTTTTTATGTGCCTCTCAACAGCAGGGCTAATCTTTTGCCAACACGGTCTCCTAGAAATATAAAAAAAAAACACAATACATTTTTGCAGGAATTCTGCCCGGATTCAGTTTATTACCAACTTAATGAGGAAATGTTAATTAACATATCCAGCAAATCACAAAACGTTGATACTAATGTATCTACTAAATATTCACTGATAATTTGTTTTTGTTCCCAACAATATCTGCTCACAGCAGCTAAAGCATGACTGAACTTTTTTATCATTATGTTTACCGTACTTGTTTAAAAGAATAGTTCAACATTTTGGGAAATACACTCATTCACTTTCTTGCCGAGAACGAGATAAAAAGATTGATACCACACTTGTATATGTCCGGTAAATATCAGGCTACAGCTAGCAGCTGGTTAGCTTAGCTTAGCATAAAGATTGGAACCAGGGGGAAACAGCTGGCCTGCCTCCGTCCAAAGGTTAAAAAACATCAACTATTACCTCTAAAGCTGATTAATTATGGTTTAATCTGCTCCATTCCCTGTTTCCAACATTTATGCTAAGCTATATGCTATGGCTGTTGGCTTTCATATTTACTATATGGACATGACAGTGGTAAAATATTAAAGCTTTATATAAAAGTTAAGTTTGTTTTTCATCTATAGCATCTAAGTGAATTTAATAACTGATGAGGAGAAGGCAAAAGGAATAAAGATCTTTGCGATCTTAGAATGGTTAATGCTGTCGTGAGCAGGAAAGTGAAAAGAGAAGTTTGCGTGGCAGTAGCCTGTTATATATTTTATTAATGTGTCATGAGGATGGTGTGAGCAGAAAGGTCATTATGTTAAGCCACTTGTGAGATTTCATGATATATGTGGCGTTGAGTGACCAAAGATGTGAAAAAATGAGCTAGAGAGATGTACGACATACTGCACAGTCTGCAGTCTTTTTCTCTGAACATTTATCTATGAAGTATTTATAACACAGTAGGTACATTTTTTTTTTTTAAGTATACCAGGAAATAAAACTGGAACAGTTGAAGTGTAAAACTACTTTGCTCTGACATACAGCTCCCAGTCCCAGACCACAATGGGATGAGTGGCACAGCAGGCGAGCTATCTCTGATTCAGTCTCTCTCTGCATCCAGCTCGGGCCAAGCTGAACCTCACAGCTTTCCTAAAGCTCCACTTTGCCACGAATTAAGCCTTAATGCGACTCCTCTGTCTATTGATTTGTTAGCCATGCATTTCCTGTCCTGCTTTGATGTCATTGTGGTGTCAGTGTGTGGAAGATTCCAGATAAAATTATGGAGGGTTTTAGCTTTTAAGCTTGTTATTTCAGGGGATTATTCGGCCGCAGTTGAATTAACATTTTTATTCTTTTTTTTGGCCACAAACTGGATTATGTGACTCTGTTCTGCAGAGGCGATATCAAATGCCCATCGCTGATATGCTACTGCCATGAACCCCCACCACTGTGGAGGAGACCGGTGCTGATTGAGTCTGGGGAGAGCTCTGTGTAGAGGATTTCACCAGCTTGGCCTACAAGCTCTGCAGCACAGTGTCGTAAAAACTGGGCCTTAGAGCCGGGGATCTGAGCAAAATAAAACACATTCACTAAATGTAGAACAAAGAGATCATTATGTACAGTATTATAGTGGAATACTCACTGATGCTGCAACTCTGCTGCTCTGTGTGTTCAATATTTCTATGCAATGGCATTCTTATTGCTTATCGACTGAACTAACCCAAAAAGTCCTGTTGTTTTGGCTCCCTGTTTGAGTGGGAAAAAAAAGTTTTGGTTTCTTTTGACCCACGGGCACCCTGTCACAGCTAGCTGGGATGGGAAGGAGCTGAACTTCTGCAGGAAAATAACCCCCCGCCTGTGTGCAACACACTGGACGTGGTCCACTGGTCCCTCTGCAGAGCTCACACTGTGCATGCGAACAGAGTGCAAAGCACCAAAATACAATACAAACAAAAGGCAGATTAATGGCCAGGATAATCACAACCCAGAGATTTGTCCCCATTTGTGTTTGTATTTTTCTGACTCAACAATTTCTAGCCAGTACTGAACTTTTCTCAAAGCCTCGCACATAGCTGTGAACAGCAGCTTCTCATCCGCGTCCTTATATGATGCAGCAGCTGCAATACACATTGTCATTAAAGCACCACTGAGCTGCAAAATGACATTCAACACAATCACATCAGTAGAGGATTATTTTATGGCAACATACATTTTTTTTAACTGGATTTTTTTTCTCATCCTAAATAGAAATGCACCGATTAATCGGCCGCCAGTGACCGGCCGAGATCAGTCTCGTATATCTGATTTAATTTAATTAACACACGTGCTGCATGATGATTTTACATTGTGCAGCGGTCAGACTCATCACAGCCACAAACAACATACCCGTTGCACACACAGACAGGCACAGAGAGCAGGTTTCCACCAGTGTACAATAGATGCTTTTCAAAACTAAAATGTGTTACACAATTACCAACCTTTTTTGCGTTGGATTTCGAGTTGGATTTTATTTGTCCAGTAACCCGGAGCACTTTTATTTGAACATACAGTTGAATTTCAAGCTTCCATGACAGAAAAGTTACAAAAATGTTTGTGCATGCTGTCAATTATAGTTCGAAAGAAAATCGTAATTGGCAAAAATCATAATCGGCAGGACATAGACAGGAATTAAAATTGGTGCATCTCTCGTCCTAAAGGTACATTTTATTTTAGCATTTATTTGAAATATAGCTAATAATTATATAAATGTACTATGGTTCATAATGGTGCATTTTGCAACATGCAGAGAAAAACACTTCTGTTTCTGTATCAGGGTTTTATTCATGTGTACATCTGTGGTGCTCATTAGGATTTCATTAAGATATTAAAGTTTAAATTTGGGTATGATTAAACCTGCAATAACAGATCTATTTATTTATGTATGTATTTTGTGCTTATTTTGTGTAGTTAATTGTTTAAGTATTTTTTCTTCATGTGATAATCAGCTGAACATTTGGGTTTTGGACTGTTGGTCGGATAAAACAGGAAATGTGAAGATGTAATCTTGTGCTTTAGATTCAGTTCTTTTCTATGGAGTTATTTTCTCATCAGTATGACTACAAGTTAATGTTTTTTATGTTGGAGTTTTTTCTCACTTGTATACCTTTTGTGTTGTTTTTTTTCTGTGTTTTTCTCTTACCTTCTATTTTTCTGTTTATAATGCACAATTACATCAAGATGAATTCCTTGTATGTGAAAACTACTTGGAAATAAATGTGATTCTGATTCTTTGTATGTGCTATTAACAAAATAAGATGCAAATAATTGAATGAAGGCTCTGCAGTAAAGTGAGGGGCATTTTTCACAATTGTCTGACCTTTTATATTGTATATAAATGTATAGAAATCATTAGTTGAAGCCTTAATATAAACATAATAATTCTTGGCATTACAGTACACAACACCTTTAGAGCAAATCATTGTCTGCTTTAAATGAAGAGAAGGCTTATTTATATCTGTTTTTAATTTGCTATCCATTATTTTACATACAATATAAATGGAGGACGGAGTTAAACCAGAAGCCCGTCATAAGAGCTGTATTTCCTGACGCCCGTTATGAAACATATAAGATGTTGTGCCTGCTGAGCCATTATTCCCACTCAGTTAATTAGAGATGTTCCTTCAACAAGGCTGCAGTTGTTGTCCGCTCTGTGCTGCCGCACTTATCAACGTCTGCTTTACTCTCTGAAGGATTATGAAGGTGGGATCTGGTCAGGATCAACAAACAGTATAATGGTGGCATGTCTGAGCTCTATACGTTCGATGTATATCAATAGACCCATGCTTCAGCTGAAGCAGTCAATGAGCTGCCATGAATGTGTTACAGCAAGCACATTTTCCCTTCATTACAGCAACATGAAGCACCATTACTGAAATGAAACCTTGTGACCTTTTATACTAAATGGGCAAAATGATGGGCAACGGTGGCACTTAGCTATGTAAAGTATGATCTTGCTTTATGACTTCTGGGATACGAGATCATAAAACAGCCATTGTGAAAGCTTACAGCAGAAATATATGGACTCAACCGAAAGTGTTACTTTCATTCTTTGGAACTTGATAAATAATTGATTTTCAAATCAATCATACTCACAGGACGCTTCTTCTTGGTATACAGTTAAAATCATTTCAGCTTGAAGAAATAAATGCAGTATATGGGAGAAATATTGTTAGATATCTGTATTTTATTATTTACTTTTACTATTATTACTTCAATTATCGAGTAAGAGTAAAGATCTCCTGAGCTCTTTTTATGCAGGTTTTGATTTGGGTTGAAATCCATTTGAACTGGTGCTTTTGTGTATCTGCCATTTTCTTTATTAATATCTATGCAAATGTGATCTTTTAAACCGTGAGTTGAATGAATATAAAAGCTCAATAAGAAACACAAAGGAGAGAACATGAAATGTAATAGAATAAGGGGAATGAAAAACACTGACGAATAGGAAAATAATTTCCTCCGGGCAGTGCGTAGTTAATTCTGTACGAGTGAAAAGAGTTCCCGCCATCAGCTATAAAATAGTCACATTTTCAGCCAAATGCTAGACAATGGGAGTGTCAGGGTAATTTCTTACTCTTAAGGGCATGATGTTTCCAGGTAAAACCTTTAATACAAATGGAAAGTTTTGAAGTGAAAGGTCAGTAAGATGAAGGGTGTGTTCCAATACTCATACATACTATTTAGTATGCCAGAAAAAGATTTAGTATCTCCCAGTATGTCAAATGCAGTATGACAAATATACCAGGATGTCCTACTGCATCGGCTCGCATTTTGCAGTATGACAAAGTAGTATGTCCCAGGTGAATGCATACTGCAGTAGGGCTGCATGATATGAGGAAAATACGCAATAACATTGTTGAATAACATATTACTTGCGATAAATAAACAGATTAGTGTGTTTAAGTGCACTGAGTTCTGCCTTTCAGCTGCTTAAATGCTTTTAAGCTGCTTTTAAAAAAAGTTAAAATCATTTCCAACATTCATTTATTGAACAAATTGAACATTGTACTGAACACAAAAGGCACCATTAAAAAAGGAATGATAGTTAAATTTTGAAGTGCAGTTTTCTACTGATACTCTTTTAACTAACTCAAAAAATCCCTGAGTGTCTTTTGCGATGTGTTAAGTTGATATTGCGATGACAATAAAAAAATGATATATCGTGCAGCCTTATGCTGCATGCAACAGTACGTACTTTGTAAGGGCAGCTGCAGTACGTACTAAAAGTAAAAAGAAAAAGAATGTGATTTGGAATGCAGCAAAAATTATCGGTGCATCAGTCAGTCCATCATTTTGGTCTAGGCTGAAATATCTCAACTATTGGATGGATTTCCATGCTGTTTGATACACATTCATGGTCCCCAGAGGATGAATCCTATGAGGCTGGTGATCCCCTGAATCTTCTGGAAGTATAGTCTCACAGAGTTGCGAGCATGACTGTTATGATTAACACAACCATTGGTATTAGCTAACTAAAAAAAAAGCCATGTCTCATTGCCTCTTTTGCTGGAAAACTATATAATCCAATTTGTTTATAGCAACACAAATCTATATGTGCAGTATATGCAGTACTGGTATGTTTTTATAATTATATGCATGTCAGCCACCTTAATATCTGGACATATGACAGAACTATTTACAGGGCAGGGGGAATTAAATACAAGCACGACTATATGTAGCACTATACAGTACTTTGCATGGTGTACTTAAAAGGAGTGTGTCTGGCAGCTGAAGGGCATTACACAGTTGTCTGATTCCTGCCTACTTAGTCCTCTCCTCTCCAACAAGGAAGCAACTAAAACACACACATTCAAGTCTTACTGTACCGCACATATGCAAATACATTCACACTCATACACATGTATAATGGATTTATGTAAGATAGCCCAGCTGACAGGATATTAGCTTTCTGAGGCGGATTAACAATTGTAAAAAAAGAAAAACTTGTCAGAGCTCCTCGGTGGACAAATTTCGCAATGGCATCATTATTTAAAAATCTCTAACATATCTTTGGCATTCATGTGCTGCAGAGCTGCAACGATTAGTTGACTAATTGAGAAAAAAATCAGCAGATTAATCGATAATGAAAATAATGGTTAGTTGCAGCCCTAATGTGCTGCAATGTAATGTTCCTTATCAGCAGTCATATGCACATATACGATGTATTCATTAAAGCTAATGCTGGCCAATATATCAGCCTTGTCAATTCATCAGTATCAGGCTCTAAAGGTTGCACACACTCTGACATACAAGCCCATATAGCAGAGAGTTTATTTCTATGTACAAAAAGGTGATGATCTCAGAGGAAAGCATATAAATAGCACACCACTTTTCACTGTGTTTCGCGCGTCATGTAGAGCATTTTAAGCTTTTCGTGTGTCATTTTACACCCCATTCTCATTCCCAAATCATCACATACGGACGCTTCAGGACCCCTTGATGTCACTTTACGTGCCAAACTATGATGTTTCACTGTTATAAACACATGATTAACGTTATGAATTGAAACAAAACTTATGTTTAGGCAACAAAACTATAACAGGCGGTTAAGTTTAGGGGAAAAAAAGATGGTTTGTGTAAACTGACTTATGTATGTAATCAACGTAAATAACCAAAATCAACAGTTAAGTTAAAATAACTTGTTGCACACGAGAGACACAAACATCAGTCTCGTGGATCAAAGTCCTGTGTTTGTTGGACCCATTCACCTCCCCTCCTTCCCGCCATAAACTTATCGGTCTTTATACGACGTCTCTTCACTTCCAGAGCTCGCTCTGTAAGTCGACGCAGATGGAATTACAGTTGAAAAACCGGTGTGAATTCATGGTGTAAAATGACACACGAAAGGCAAAAAAATATGTTGTGATACTCCCGTGAAAATCAAGTTTTTAACCGTGTTAACATGTCTATATGTTGTTTTCTATGTGCTGTAAGACGTATCATGAGTGAAAGGAGCAGTCAGCACCACGGCTGAAAACATCTGCCTTGAAACTGCAGTGTGCCAACAACAGTCTCAAAAGTCCAGATTCAGAAAGCCAGGTTTTATGACATCATATGTCTAAGGAAGTGACTAGCGTAACTATGGCAACGGTGGTGGGCAGGGCTTCAGGCCAGATCCAGAATTTCTTAATGAGGAAGAAGAATAGATGTGCTTCCAGCCTTCCAGTTTTCAGTTTTTTTTAAAACTTTATAACAGAGTTTTTTTTTTTTACATACATGGAGGAGGATTACTTTAACAAATTGCTGTGTTATTCATACGCCATGTCGTGAGACCAGGCTGTTTGTGCACGTTCACGCACGTCTAACAAATATAATCTGCTGCTTAACAGCTCGTGTTGTTATCAGTGCAGGTTTGTCCGATACCGACAACCATCATTTCATGCCCTTGGACTGAAATAAAATGTCATTATACGTTGCCCTTGCTGTGAGAAGATTTGGTCTCCAGCTTGCGCTCCGCAGTGTGTGAGGTGAAAATATGAGACTGTCAAAATGACCTTTCCCCACGACTCACAGGGACTCTTCTAATTGGCACTTTTTATTGTTATCAACTGAGGCAAACAAAAAATGTTCTCCTGTGCACTGCCATGTCGCCATTTCATAAAAAAAAAAAAAATACAAGAAAGGCATTCTGAAATGTCTGGTTAAAGATGAAATATAATATTATAAGTTGTTCTTTATCGATCCACGTAACGTCTCACAGATAAAAATCCTCATACTGGTTTATTTCACTACTTTGTCTTGAGACGATACGAGATCAATAACAAAGGAGGAAAATAAACAGTGTGCTTCATGGATATAATGTGTATAGCTATAATCGATCTCATCATGCAACACTATAAGAAAGGTCATACCTCACAAACAGTGAGGCTTCTCCTCAACCGTTCAATCAATATGGACATTTTATCCACAGAAACAGAGTTGGGAGACATTGGGCTTCTGCTAGTTAGCCAAGAATTTAACCTTTGGCTGGATACATGTCCACATGAAAACACACTTCTACATTCACAACACATTCTCATAAACCATTCGTATGATATCATACGAAAAGTATTGCACAGCAGTTTGTATAATATATACAAACATGCTTCAGGACACTGAAGGCCAAAACAAACAGGCTTAGAAACAGCTTCTTTGCCAGAGCTATCATTGAACTGAACTCTGCACTGAGGAAATGAGAAATGTGCGTCTTATCTTTTGTCTTTTATCTTATCTCCTTTAGTGTTTTTTATTTTTTTTTTTACTTATTGTGTCTATTGCTTTTACTATTTATTGTATTTTTGCACACTGTTTTTACTGGGGCACCTTGAAAGTATTGCACGTTAAATTTCGTTGTACAATGCACATGTACAATGACAATAAAGCTATTCTTCTTCTTCATCTTCATCTTCTTCTTCTTCTTCTTCTTCTCAGTGACACTTCGTTAGACTCCAAAGCTTAATATTCATCACAAATCCAGACTTTTGTTTCAAAGACTCTCAGAGGAGAACGAGGGGAAGCTGATGTCTGCAGGATCATAATATAGTTGTTATAGCTGTTTTAATACTAATAAAAATCACCTCGGGGGCATTATAAGGGTCGGTAATATTTAATCCATAAAGTTTTGCAATATAACGTTCAATGTCCTCACAATTAAAGTGCGCGGTGAACTCTGAAATCGACGCTGGCTCTGTTAATTTTTGCCAACATGGCTTTACTGCCGACACGGCGGTGTCAACAACACGAGTCACGTGACGTCCGGAGCTCTGTTACCATGGAAACAGGAGTTCAGTTGTCGGCATTAGAGGATGAGGCCGAAACTCCAACTACGAATCGTGCAGTTTGCTGCAAGTTTAAGAGCAAGACGGATAAAACGGGGACACACTGTGTGATTAATTTACTTACATAAATTAAACATGACAATTTAATTTTAGTCTTTGTTGTCATTTGATAATAATAATAATAATAACACTTTGTATAGAGGTTAACTTTGGGCACGTAGATTTCTGACGACACTACGGGAGTATTTTAAGGAGTAATTTATCATGTCTGCAGTTCTCACACCAGGTTTTAAAGTCAGCGGTGTCTTAATCTTTTTACACTCTGATCTGCCTCCTGCAGATCTGAGACAGATGGTGTTAAAGTCAAAATTAGGGAATCACTTTCTTTCTCAAAAGCAAAGAGTTACAAAACAAATTAAACACTTTCATTGCAACTGCAGAATCAAATCAATAATTTCCCTGGAGACTCATCCTTTGCATGTTTCAAACTAAAGAGAAATAATATAATATCAGAAACATGATCACACAGAGTCTAAATTCATAATGATAGCTGTACAAACGGCTTGTTTGACTGCGTGATGTTTAGGTCAAAGCTAATGATAGTCGACATGCTGTGCAGGCTGGTCAATATCACATTTAGACTCTCCCATCTCTCTAAAGGTCGACTCTGTATTAATAACAGAGTACACATGGAACATTTACAGAAAGTCATATTGCCATATGGTCAATTACACAAATGCCTTTCAGGCAAATTAAATCTCAGCCAATCAGCAGGAGCCAGGGGGATAGGAGGTTATTTTAAAGCCAAATATTTATTGGATCAGTGTGCAGACAGCAGGTCGACTTTAACACCTGATTCCAGAGTTTATGTCCCAAGGCTGCGTGTCGTTTCTGAGAGAAACAAATGTGACACTTTGCAGCTCGAAATCAACTGAAATTACAGCCAGCGAGACAGAAAACAGGCCGGCAGATGAGCAGTGTCTGGCAGCCTGCTGGCCAGCAGTGGATTTTATCCACGCTGGCAGGACTCCCCCCAAAAAAGTATGATATCAGTCTGACCTGCACTCCTGGCATGAGTCAGTGTTGTGTGTTTATTTTGATTTATTGCTCAAGTAATGCCTCAGTCACACATCTGCTCTGCCTCTTTTTAAATTCAGTATGTATGCAGCTGAAGGCTGGTGGGATTTCAATCTGCAGAGTTTGAAAAACTTTTTTGCATAAAATACACAGAGCCTCTTGTACCACTTTCAATCATGCTGTGAAATCTTGTTTAAATAGCAAATGTCCCTTTAATTTGCATGTTAATGTGAGAGGTATTTGGTAAATTATAAATAGATGTTACCAATTATTTCAGAAAAACGATTCATAAAATCCTACTTCCCATAACTTTTGAAAGATTGATTTAAGAAGTCGAGCTGTAATGAAAAATGCATTTTCAATAGGGGTGCACGATAATATGAGGGAAATATGCGATAAGGTTGTTGAATATTGCGATAACGATATTACTTAAAAAAAACTGAAAGTGTTGCAATCTTCCGCGATGTGTTTGTTGCGAAAGTTGAAGTTTTCGATCACATCTCTGGTCATATATTTAACAATATATTCCAAAAAATGTACAAAGATTTTATTTCTTTGTATTTTTATATAAAATGATCAAAATCCATTGTTTCTTTCTTCCTGTAAAACAAAAAATGATGCGTGCTGACATAAGTTAGTAGTAGGGCTGAACGATTAAAAAAAAAAAAAAACATCTAGTCAGCTGATATTGCAATTGTGATATGATTTGCAATAACACAATGATCTTTTTTTACATCATTCAGATTTTCATTGAAAAACATTAAAATGATCATGGTGAGATTTATGCAGGGATCTGTAAATCTGTAGAATATGATGTGTAGGTTAAGACATCTCTGTTTACTAATAAATAATATTATTACTAATTAATATTTAATTTAAAATCGTATGTTGACACACATCTCACCTTTGACAAATATTGCAGCTTCTGCGATTTGAAAATATACTGGGATTATGATAACATTTCCATTAAATGTTCTGAATGATTTCAACCAATAATATCACAGCATCCACCTGTCAATCAATCTGTAACTGTTAGCTGCACAGAGCGACTGTCACAGTCATGTTTGTTAGGACACGCCCACTTTTCAATCATCAAATCAAATTGCTCATTATGTCCCGCCTGCCGAGCGCGTTTTATTCTGAAATACATCACGATACGTTAAACAGACATTCTCGAGGTTATTAAAAGAAGCATGTCTGTTAATAATAATCTCAAAATAAATATGCCAACTGATGTGCAACAAATAAATATAAATATACATCCAGATCTGCCTGAGGACAGAAGATTAAATGTCTCGCTCCTCTGAAACGACCGGCTTTGTAATGATTTCCTCTTTGTAGCACCAAATATTTTCCAAAACAAATTATAGCCGACAACATCCAGAATACCAGAGCAGCCAACAGCGGACATCTGCTGATTACAATTCTGCTTTTTGCAAGTGTTAGATGTGCAGATCCAAGTCAATAAAAGAAAAGTAATTCAAACACAGTCTCCACTGAGAAAGGCTCATTTTCTATCTGATAAATCACATAAGGGAGGCGGCCACAGATCTGCCATTTGTTCCCATTTGGCGGGCCCAAATATAAATAAGCCCCAAAGATTGGAGCGATATGTCTTTGCTGTTATTTAATAAAACAGCCTCCGGTTCTTTATGGCAGGCAGGAAAAACGGCCGTGAAATCGACTTATGTAAAAAGAGGAGGGCACGGTCACCGAGCGGCCCGTCTTAAAACCAAAGACGACTGAGGACATTATTGAGACCCACTGTCTGTCCAAAGCCCTTTTTCCATAAACTCAGCAGAGATTTGCATTTCCATGACAACAGGGCTATGGAGGTCTGTCTTCTGTGGCTCTGTGTGTTTTGGCTGTTTGTATTTTTAAACATTTGTATTTGTAAAAGTATTCCTCATGACAGGAACATGTAGAATATTACTCCAGACTGGGGATGGGGCAATAATGGATTTTATCGTGGGTCGTGATAAAAACTCACAATAAGTTGATCGTGGTGAGTTTCCATTATTGGGATAATCATGAATAAACTCATAAATTGACTGCAGTTTACTACCTGTGATGCAATACTAATATTCGTTTTGAGAAAACAAAGTTTTAAGAGTTTTAATTATATTTTCGATGATTATCGGGATAATATCGTGAACCGCAATTATTAAAAAAACATTGTTTTGCATTTTAAATCTTTCTGCTGAGATATGAGTTTACTTTTTTTTTGTTTTTCTGCCAGTGATGAAAGGCAGATGCAAATAAATCAGAGCAGACGGGGAATAGATGTGTGTAAACAGCCAAATGGACCGGAGCCTTGATTATTCCCACAAACTACAGGAGCTTTTTACTGGCAAAAAGAACACATTAACCATCGCTCTCTGCCATTAGTGCATTAGTGTTTTCTCACTTCCAGCAGGTATAATCACTTTAAAAAAGTCTATGAAATGTCATGCCTGGACGTGAAATAAAACGCTGTCATTTTGCAGTTCTGCACGGGACGCCGAGGTTCTTTGTGCTCGTAATGACACGCCATCAGAGGCCGAGGCTTTTATTAGGATCTGGGGAGGAAAAGCGGTCTCTGCTTTTAATTGCAATCATTTGTCACTTGGAAGCGTTTCAATAATAGTCAACCTTGCTGCTCCGGCATCAGGAGGGACGGTCCTCTGTCCTTTCTCCTGCAATCATCCGGAAGATTACACGGAGGGACGAGGGATTCCAGATACTCCAGTCTTTTAAGTGAGTCATCAAACTCTCACTGTCAGTCACCGTTTATATTTCACATAAACAGCCTGAGATCCCAAAACAACACTTGTGAGCTCTCTCTATAAACTGCGGCTCAGCCAAAAGACCGAGGCGACGCGGCGTGTGTTGAGATTTGAGACTGTGGAAAAACTCCTCATGAAACTCACCAGAAGTCAAACTGAATTGGCTCGGAGGGTTGAGTACCTTTTTACTTACTTACTTTATTACTTCTCTGACAATGAGGCTTTTATTCTCTGCTGTGGTGCAGAGGTGCAGCCAGTTTTGTGACTGAAAGATTTACGGTCTCAGCAGCCAATTTCACTAAAACAAGTCAAGTGATTTGTCTTTATGATGCTTTTTTCTGTGCATCCATTTCTTCTTAGTTATTATAAATTATTGTGTTTGTCAGTAATGCCAGGATTTACAGCTGATGATTCGGGACGGGAATTTATGATACCAATGTTATTATCGATTCTGCTTATCGGTCTGAATCTTTATAGATTCCCTTATTGATTACTGATCAATTTTTGTGGGAAAATCTACAGAGGTTTTAAGCTTCAATGCAACAGTTTTATTATCAACAAGGAAGCAGTTTCAAATACACGCTATTCCTGGAATTTAAGCCCATGTTGCATAGAAAGATGTTTCAGCATATCGCTGCTGTTTCCACACTTTAAAACGTTTCTTCCTCTCCGCCAGGACTCCTCCTTGTTTTAATTTTCCAGCAGCGTCGACGCAGGAGTTTGACGTCAGTGACTACGTTTACATGCACACAATATTCTGTTTTTGATGCAAAAACCACCAAAAAGAGGATGGAAATAGCGGCACTCCAAAAAATGAGGTTTGCAAGACTGGAAGGGCTCAGAT
>JAOVVB010278087.1:0-17563 GCA_028570985.1 Heterobranchus longifilis | reverse complement strand
AGTTTTTCACCGGTGGCGGACAGCCTCCCTCTTTCATTCCTTCAACCACCTTCTTGAAAAGGTCGGCATTGTGATATTTGTGCAAATACAAAAACCTGTTTGATATCCACTTTTCATAATGTTTCATGTGACGGCGTCTCGTGGCTCCGGCCGTGACGGCTCCCTCGCCGCTCAGTGCGTCACACGTCGTCTCCGTAATGTTTAAAACTAGGTGTGTTTCTCCTTCTGACCAGAAATGTGGGCTTTTCTTTTGTGCGTGCATCTCGACCCCTGCCTGTTGGTTTGTGTGCAATTACCATAGCAACGCACAGAGCTGACTGTAAGATGTAAACAGGCTGTAAACTGGCTGTAACCTTGCACAAACTGCGGTAAAAACCCCATTTGAGATGAGTATTCTGAATGTGCTGTTTACGCTGTAGAAAACCAGAAAAATACCAGAATATCCCACGTCTTAATCGGAAAATGCTATATTCGGAAAAAGGTCTTTTTTTGAATATCCAAACGGAATATGCTGTTTACATGACCCGTATCAAATTCAGAATATTGTCATATTCTGAATACTAGTGGAATATTAGTGTGCATGTAAAAATACTCACAGTAACATCTTTAAATGAAAAGCAGTGGCAAACCCCAACTGTTCTGGAAGTTTATTCCATAAAAACTGAAAACTGCTTCTGCATGTTTGCTTCTTAAAAAAAGATTCCTGTCAGTCTACAAAAACTGGAAACTCTCTCCCACTGCAGTGAGCGCATCTCTTCTCTGCTTGTACCGTCCCTACAGTAGTTCTTGTCAGCTCTGAACTCAGGTGGGAAGTTTCGCACCTCTCCGTCTCCACGAGCACACCTTGTTTAATCTCGACACCATCGTGTTCCTCTTTGCTAGCTGCTGGGTGAAGCACTGAGTGTTCAGACTTGTGACTCTCACGTCAGACGCTCCCGAGCACTACCAGTTCCATTATGTGCGAGCGCGAGAGTCAGTGAGTCATGCCTGCTGTTGTTATGATGCTGCTCTCCTTTAATACAGAGAAAAAGGAGTGACGGTGAGAATGTAGGGAGGAAGGATGAAACAGGTGGTAGAAAGAGGAAGAGACCCAATGTGATTGTGCATGATTAGCATGTGCACATGCCGAAGCGCACGTGTGCGACAGAACACCTACAGGCCTGCCATGTGTGACAGCATGACGAGCTAATTCCCAGCTTGTGCGCAGCGAGGGTAGAGGTCATTATATGTATGTATCCGTGTGGGAGGTGGCCATGTAAACATTATGGATAAGACCATCATTTACATTAAATACTGCCTTAATCACAATATGTACTAAATTGATCTCAGATGAGAGAAGTGCAAATTCTGTACGTTAAACTGGATTAAAAAAATATATATGAGCCAGATACCTGAGCCATGAGTGTGTTCTGCATCATGTCTTTACCTACACTTTTTTTTATTATGGAGAAATATAGTATGATACAGATAAGGAGATATTAATGCTCTTGTTGTAAGAGCTCTAGGAACAGGTGCATTGATTATATAATAATATAATAATAATAACAGAGTAAGAATCATAGCATTGTACCCCTGCAATGTCCAAAAATGGGAGCACTATGTTAGGACCATGAGTCTTACACTTTTTACCTAGATACAACCACACAGTCAAACACTTTTAATTCTATTTTTTAATTCATTTATTCTCAGGGACAATGCACATTGATCACCATCACTGTAAATGTGCCAGAGTTTTCAACTGATGTTAAATTGGTCATTAAAACAACAAATAAAACACATATAAAGTTAGAACCGGAGACAGAAAAACATGAACAGCTGAACAGGATAAAAAGCTTAGAGGAGTAAGGCAGCATCATGCAAAGTAGGACATGTAAAAAGTAGGCAATTAATGCAAAACAATGTTAAGCAGACAGTCAGAATGTTAAAACATAAAATCACATTACTTTACAGAAGATGAGTAAAACCAGAAGGGTTTTGAGCTTAGTGCTCAAAATCAGTCCTCATTTATTATTTTATTTCGAATCAACTGTCCAAATACTGACAGTGTAGTCTGCACTGTGTATTTCTTTGCTGTGTGTGTGATCTGACCAGGTTTTTCTTTTGCAGATTCTGTGATCTGGTCAACAGCATAGCAGAGGAGGCCTGGAAAGGTCCAGAGGAGGGAGACTGTGACACCGACGCCTTAGAGGTGAGTGCACTGAAGACTACCGTCACTCCTAGACTGGCTCAGATTTAGCTGTGATTATATTTAAATATTTTTTTTAGCTTTAAAGTGCATCCTTCCCTAGTCACTGGTTCATCTGCACCGAGCTAGTGGCACGTCTCAACCACAACTTCCAATTTTGTCCCACAGTTCCACTTCTTAAAAGTCCATATATTTACCTGAAATTAAGAAGCAGTAAAGCCTCATACACAACTAATATCAGGTACAGGAATCCCAACATTGTTGTTACCATGAAGGAAATCACATTTTATGGATCTGAAAGATCCACTGGATTTCCCTCCAGCACAGATTAATCAAAAATACATAAGCTTTTCTAATTCTACAGTAATACAACTATGTTTCAATAGAAAAGATTTACCCTTACCACGTTGTTTTGTTGTGTTGCACTTTGCCTGTTTTTTAAATGTCACATAATGTGATTGTGATGTTTCCATCAAAAGAATTGAATTGCTGGCTGAAAAAAAAAAAAAACATTGACCACGAAACCATCAGTTAACCAACAGTTAATTAGCTTTGGGCAAGTTCCTTTTTAGTGCCTATTTTTCATGCTTCCATCAAAAGACAAAGAAATGCATGAAATAAGTAATAATGTATTTCCCTCACTTTTTAATGTCTTTAATACAATTCTGTTTAAAGCATGTATGAACTGAGGATCTCTATCCAGCTTTTCTCTTCAGTTCATCATAATTTGCATAATAATAACAGAGGACATGAACAGTAACCTGCTGGGATAAGGCCTGGATTTTGCTTGTGTGTTTTGTGTGCTTTGACACCTGCTGCTGCTGCTGGATTCACCTGTCTTCTCAGCGGAGCCTCTGGAAAAGAAAAGCTAATTACCCAAAACGCTGCCGCACCCTTTTCTGACTGGTGTTGTGGCACAGATCAAATGTCTTAACAGGTTTCTCTCGAGCTGGTTTTATATCCGTGTTTGATGCAACATGAGCATCATCAGCCAAAATGTATCGCTGGTTTGTCTCCAGTGATTCAGAAAAAAAAGAACATTAATTTATTTCTTACTGAGGGTTCATCTGGAATCAATGTATCAGGATTAAAGTAATCTGATTACAAAGAAAAGAACATTTGTTAAAGTGAAGTAACAGGTCAGTGATCAGATGAGTTTGTTTGTCCAACACACACAAAAACAGGAGCACAATACAGTAACTGGATTCTGTAACAAGAGAACAATAATCCTGCAAAGAATGTTACAAGTTCACAAAAAAAACAGAAGAAAGTAAGTTTTCTGTGATTCAAGGTTATTTTAAGGTGTACACAATCAAAGAAATAACCATGCAATTGCTTCTTGTGTATGCACAACTTTTTTTGCCATTTACATTACATGTAGCTGGATTTCTGTAACGTACAGTAATACCAATTAAGAAAAAGTAATCTGTCAAATCACGTAAAAATGAGAGGACTACACATTTTTTAAATTATTTTCATTTAATTTCATATTAAAGGATAAAAAAAAGAAAATATATTTGTGTTTGTACCGACTGTAGAGGATTAAAAAGAAGTTTGTTTCTTTAAGAAAAATGCAGCAGCTCAGATAACTTTAAAAACTGTTTAGTGTTAAATCTACACCACCATCCCTTCATCACTTTAATATTAAAATAACATCTGCGTGCTTGTTGCTTTTTGTCTCCACAGTACGACTATGAGTACGATGAGCACGGAGAGAGGGTGGTTCTGGGAAAAGGCACGTTTGGGGTGGTGTACGCGGGCCGAGACCTCAGCAACCAGGTCCGACTGGCCATCAAAGAAATACCGGAGAGAGACAGCAGGTGAGAGTCTGAGAGAGTCGGAGGACACCGTGTTCTCTTTTATTTGTCGCTGAAGGTTTCACAGAAGAAGAGTTTCTGTCAGGCACCTGTGAAATTCCAGTGACATAATGTAATCGCTCTCATGTACAGTATGTATAGCCATGTGATGTTACTTTCAGGCACAAGCATTTCACAAGTTGTCTCAAAAACTAATGGCCAGATTTTACTTAAAGATGCCCTGTGAAGTTTTCTCATAAAAAACAAACAAAAGTTAGGACAGTGTTTCTCACCAAAATGCATTGTGTGTATCCTTGAGGTCTAACAAACATATTCTGTCCTCATAAGATAAATATTTCAAATCCTGGATTGTTTATATCCATGTGTGCTAGCTTGCAGACTTCTTCTTCACAGCCTTTGTTGGCACATTGCTGCGATTCTTTGCACACGACACCTACAGACTGTTGGATAGAGTGAATTGGCGGCAGGAATATGCACTGTGCTCGAGTGCATGCAGGTGCATCCTCATATGCATGCACAGTACAAACCGCTCATAAAAAAAAAAAATCTTCCATAGTGCTACTAATCATCTAGTGTCATGTAGCCAGACTTCTCTCCACAGCTGCTGGGGGAAAGTCTGGATTGAATGTGCTTTCACTCCTGGCTCGTGTAAAAACCTCCCTGGCCTGTTTGTATTTCCATAAACCAATCACAATGACAACCCTGGCTTTATCCCGGTCCTGTTTGGTAAGCCCGCCAGACTACTAATCATCCAAAACTCCACAGGTTACCTTTAAGTAATCTGTGAATATTCATGATCCCCAGAGGATTCATCCTTGTATTTCTAGTGACCCGCTGCCCTTTGCTTTAGTGCCAACATGAGACCAAGATGTCATATTTGCACACAAGATTAATCTAATGCCATGAAATTCATGTTCCACAGAGGATACACTCTTTTTGATTTGAAGCCACCCTCAGGAGTCAGGACATACTTGCAGATCTTGTATTTATTATCCCAGAATCAGAATCAGCTTTAAGTATGTGCACACATACAAGGAATTTGACTCTGGCTTGTTGTTGCTTTCGATGTACTTGCACAGAATAGAGCCAAAACAACAACAACTATGTACATGGGTATTTATATACACATATCCTGTGCAAAGATGAAATGACAGCCTGAATGTAAACAGGTGTCTGAGCTGTTAATGCCTCCTCTTGTTCAGCACTGCTGTTGAGCATCATTAAGAAAAGTGCTGCTGTCCTCCGAGTGTGAAGCGCAGATCAACAGTGTCCCTGGTGGATTCTAGCTTTCAGTGTTCTGGTGTCCACTTGACTGACTGGTTAGTGCGGAGCTGTGAAGGCAAACTCCCACCCTCCGCCTTGAATTCCCACCAGTGTCTCCGCCTGTCTACTCATACTGTAGTTCTATACCCACTCATCTCCAATTGCAAGACTCTCTCGTGGACCAGATGATTCCACTGCCACACTTTGTTCCACTAATCACATCAGCAAGTCAGCAGGGCACTCGGCTGCAAAGGATGTGGAGGATTTGGGTAAATAATTCAGAAATGGACTGAAATCTCAGAGAGAGAGAGAGGGTGTGATTCATGCAGAGAGCTGAATGTGAAAAGAAACTGCTGGTAGGCATGTTTTCAGTGTACAGAGATACCTTTTGTTCTGCTCGGATATCAAGATTCAGCCTCACTGTTTTTGTGGTTTCTGTGGTGTCACTTTAAGGAAAAGACACAGTGATATATAAGTAGGTTATGTGTTAATAGGTTAATACAGTTAATGCATTTTCATTTAGGTTAGTGCTGAAAGAATGTGTCAATCAACAGATTGACATTAATCTGCCACCATTTTGATGATTGAAGTCGTTTTTATAAGCAAAATAATGCAGGTCTGCATTATAATCATCTGGTGTATGAGATGTCTGTATCGATACTGCGCTGTATTTTTTTTAAACTGATAATTTAGTTATGGTTATGCAGTTTTTTTTAATGTAAGTAAAGTTATGTAATTTCTAGTTTCAGTACTTTTATTTTGGAGGTATAACGCACAGTAAGTTCACTATACTGCAAGTGGGTAGTACAATTGATCTACAATTTTAGAATGTAATTTGATTCATCAATACATCTTAAACTAAAATTGTGACTTCTTAATCATTTTTGACTTCTTAATCATTTTTGACTGACTCGACAGGAAACCATAAAAATCCCACAAAAGGGGAGATAAAGGACTGCAGAAATCTGTATCTGTAGACACGACTTTTAGAGAAAAGAGTGAATACTGTTTATTTTTGAGTGTTCAGTAAGTTCTGCAGTATTTAACCTTCTTTAGTGTTGTATCGGCATGATCATCCAGCACTGGTACTTTTCCAACCATATCTGCATACAGTACTGTAACAGTGTGTTTTTTTTTTAACACAGGTACTCTCAGCCGCTCCACGAGGAGATCGCTCTCCACAAGCACTTAAAGCACAAGAACATCGTCCAGTACCTCGGATCCATCAGCGAGAACGGCTTCATAAAGATCTTCATGGAGCAGGTGCCCGGAGGTGAGGCCTGCTGGTGCTGTTACTTTCTTATAAAGAGGAAGAGATTCAAGCAGGAGATGCACACAACGTTATAAGTGTCAGACAAAATAAGTGAGAGCACAAAATTAAATGAAAGCACAGGATGCTGAAATCCCAAGTCTCAAGTATCTGAATCATCTTACAGAAATATCCTTTCCTGAATAGAGATATATTTTATTGACAAGAATACATTTGCACTAAACTTAATTACCTTGGAGGAGATTGTTATAGTTCCAAAAAGGTCAAGCAATAACCAAAATGTTACATTTTATGAAATTGAATCCACTTTTTAATCCAAAAGAACAGTATTTACACTCATACTTTGTGCAACTCGTCACCAGAACTGTTTCAGAAATATGATTTATCAGAAGTATCGAGAGCAAAATAAAAACACACAGACTCAGTGACACTTATCAGGAATGTGCTGCTGATCTGAGGTCAGAGTGAGTGTATTGATGATTGTTGTACTTTGTCCCGTGGCGTCCAGGGAGTCTGTCTGCACTGCTGAGGTCCAAGTGGGGTCCACTGAAAAACAACGAGCCCACCATCGGCTTCTACACGCGGCAGATCCTGGAGGGACTCAAATACCTGCACGACAACCAGATAGCACACAGAGACATCAAGGTGAACAAACAGAAGATATTGTACACTAATCATTTATTTGTGTCATCATTGACTTGTTGTAGGATAATTTCAAGAAAAGGCATCACTTAGAGAATAAAAAAAAGCAGTTGAGTTTTAGCCATATTAGTTATTATCATTTGTTTAAATTATATGAGGATGCTGAAACAGGCAATTGGCATTGATTGCCATAAAATGTTTACGCAGACAGAGCCATAACTACTCTTTTTAGGAAAAATCCTCTGGTGCATTTATCTGATGATAAATTTAACATTTTGTTGTTATAGATGGAAGAACCAGGTAGTTATTGTGAGCAGTGAGAGCTGCAGTGGCTGAACAGATGAGGAAAAATGTAGTGCACAACTCACAGAAACCTAGACGTTGTCAGCAGGAAATCCAGGGGCAAAGAAGTCAATACTGGCCAGTCACCACACTGTTTGATTGGCAGGTTTTTGCACTGCAAAAACATCATGAGAATTTAACAAAAACTAAAGAAAAACAGACTGCACTGCAACTATGACGGACTAAAAGTGTGTAAGGCATTTTATATTCTTAGCATGTTTTATTAAAACTATATCTTTAATTTAAAAAGTGTACATCAACAGGAAACATGTACAGAGGAATAAAATAAGAAACAAGAAAATGCAACAATAACAAAAACAGAAAAATGATGACATGCACAGACAGACACACAGTAAGATAAATTATTCAAAGTTTGCAGAATTTCAGTTTTAACTGTCTTTGTGACTTTGTGCACACAGTAAATGTGATTTGGTGTGAATGCATTCCAGGAGCGTTCCAGCTGCTCGCAGTATTTTTTTCTTTATGGCTCTTCGGCTACAACAGTAATCCTGACTTCCCTTTTTCTTATGTGAAATCCTCCTCCCTGTTTTATCTCAGTTATGACAAACCAACAGTGATAACACTCCCATCACAGACAGTCATTAAGGTCAGCAGCCTCTTCCCCGTACGTCCTCCTGATCCAACAACACGGTCATATAAGCATCATTAGCGGCCACTAAATGTTAATCACCTTGTTTTGGCTGCTCCTCCTCCCACGCAGCGTGTTGTCACCTGGTGTCACTTTCAAGGATTTGCAAGCACCTCGCATTATCTCCATTACCATCATGGAATTTCAGCGTGGAGAATGGTTGCGTCTGTTCTCACGGATGTCTTTTTCCGATCTGCAGGGCGATAACGTTCTCATCAACACCTACAGCGGCGTCCTGAAGATATCTGATTTTGGCACATCCAAGAGGCTGGCAGGGATCAACCCCTGCACTGAGACTTTCACAGGTATACTCTGACACACTGACGGACTACTTCCTGTTCACACAAACACTCAAGAATGTTTGAGATGTCTGTTCTGGAAATCCCCATCAAACAGCAAGAGACTAAACTTTGCTTTTGCCATAATTAACCTCCTGAGTTTATCTCTGCAACTACAAGGTTTATATGGTATCATAATAAAGGTGACACTTGTGGGATTTCTGCAGAGGTGTCAGTAAATGAAGATGGGACACAGCATAAATGAAAGATTTAATTTCTCCCTAAAAATTATGTAAATATCTCTTTGAAATGATGCAGTTCCAGCTAGCTTTCTAGTCGAGCTTCGTCTGGTCAAAATGATGTCATGTGACTATGTTCTTGTCCTGTGGGGGGACCTGCCCCCGCCTGCAGGGGCTCTGGTGAAGAACAGGATACTTCACCTGCAAAATTACCATTTGTACATCAGTTACTCTCTTGGTGGTGCTTTGAATTCTTGAGGAAAACTTTGTTTTTGTCGCATGCTTCCACGGTGAACGGAGAATCCAAAAAAACGGGAGTAAAGTCTCGATGCATTGAAATAATAGGAAAATATATCAAAAACATCTGTTTACAAACTCTCACACAATTCATGCAGTGTAATCTAAATCTCATGTATCCAGTCGTATGCTTAGTACTTCACAAATGCATGCATTTTCAACACGGACGCATAAACAGTCTCGCACACGGACAAGTAGTGCGCCTGCATGCGAAAATGCATGTGTTTGGGAAGTACTGCAACACACGCCTGGATAAATGAGACTTGGATTATACTGCACGAGTTGTGTCAGAGTTTGTAAACGGATGTTTTGGTCTAGTTTTGCTTTTGTTATTACCTCAATTCATCAAGACTTTGTTACCTTACGTAACACTCTGTGAATAAGTGATATACAAATGGTCATTCGAGGTGAAGTATTCCTTTAAAGCGGAGCAGTGAGGTAACCCCATACAGATAATACGTGTCTTTCAGAGCAGTAATCCAGCCTCAGATCTTTGGCCAGTAATTGAAGTGACTGAGAATACCTGGCTGTTGCTGTTCACTTTGGCGTGAGTGTGCAGTCAGA
The DNA here is from genome assembly GCA_028570985.1 of Heterobranchus longifilis. Taxonomy (NCBI): domain Eukaryota; kingdom Metazoa; phylum Chordata; class Actinopteri; order Siluriformes; family Clariidae; genus Heterobranchus; species Heterobranchus longifilis. The sequence continues at coordinate 8,017 of JAOVVB010278087.1, read as the reverse complement.
TGGGGCAGGTCTGTGCCTGGGTGTTGTCGGCACCACGGCGGCCAATTGCAGCTCAGTTTGACCTCCTTGGATTAAACCATCTGGCAGCTGATTGGAACAGACAGGGACTTACCCTGAATGGTGGAGCTCTTTCAGGAAACTGGGCTACTCCTTTTTATAGCCCCGGCCGGCTATAAATGCGTCCCTGCCTGTTTTTAGCTCGAGCTTCTAAAAGCAGCAAACACCGCCCAGCAGGCTATTATTAGAACAAAAGAGGCCTTTCAATGGCGAGCTGAAAACGTTACTTTGGACTGAGCCGTAATTGATGACACAGAAAGGCTCTTTGCTGTTGCACACACAAGACCATAAGCTCTTTTTAAAGCTCTTTTATCCTGATTGGTCATGTTGCAAGAATTGTGTTGTCACCTCAGGACTGAGGTAACTTATAATTAGACTTAATGCAAGATATTTTTACCATTTACATCACTTTCTTTTATATGCTGTTGATGTCATTTTCACCACTTGGCACATTTTGTGGCCTTGAAAATGTATTCAAGACATTTTCCTGAGCAGGCATCTACAATGCCTATTTTATAATTAGTTTTATACATGGAGCTGTTAAATGGAGAAAAAAAAAGAGCAAAAGTGTATTTTTGTTGCTTGAAGCAGAGAGTTTGACGCACTTTTTCTTCTCCTATTGATACTTGTAGACCGCCTGTAATTAAGATTAGTTAGTTTGCTTTTCCTGCACATTGCTGACAGAGTCGCAGTCAATAATTTACTTATTTATTTATTCATTTACTTATTTATTAGGTTGGTTGGGTGGTTATTTGATCAAAAGAAGTGTTGTGGCTGAGATAGGCAGCAGCAGCAGCACGGTCATATAAATAGATCATATAAATCATAAGTATCATAACCAATGACACCTTTAACAACCTTAAAGGGATAGTTCACATTTTTTTGAAGTGGGGTTGTCTGAGGTACTTGTCCATTAAGTCACACAATAACACAAACAAACTAACCGAGCGATCGAGCAACTCCAGTAATCTGCAAGTTGAAATTACTTATTAATTAGTAATTATCCACAGCAGTACATTGCTTAGATTCCGTGTCAGGACTCCTGTCTGCTTCTCCAAACTTGGGGCGTGTCGACCACCATCTACTGTAGGAAATACACTGACTGTGGTACCTCGTATAACCCTACTGCAAAACATCCGAACTATGCTTTTAAAGCAGTAGTTCCACATTTTTGGCAACACTAATGCACTTTCTTGTTGACAGTTAAATGAGAAGATCATTACCTCTCTGATGTCTGTCTGCTAAATACGAAACTGCAGCCAGACAAGACTGGAAATTATTTGCTTTCTTGCCAAGAGTTAGACAGACAGAAACGAGTGGTATCAATCTTCTCATCTAATATCAAGCTGGAGCCAGCAGGCTATTAGCTTAGCTTAGAGAGACTAAAAACAGCTAACCTCGCTCTGTCCAAACTAGGTAACAAATTCCACCCAGCAACACCTCTGAAGCTTCTTCTTTTTTCTTTTTTTTTATCCGTACAAAGACTGAAGTGGTGGAAGTGGTAGTAGGGTCTGGATGGTTTCTTGGCCAGGAGCAGATGCCAGGAAACCAGGAAGTTATTGGCCTCAGAGCCAGGGCCTGGCTGAACTCTTCCTTTAAGGACAACCTTAAAGCAAGAGAGACCTGAAAGTGCCAATGATTAATTCATGAAAAAACAACTGATAACATCTGATAACTTGACAGCTGAGTGAGGATGCATCAAATAATAATAATTATACACTCTGAAAATATTTTTATCTTATTTAAATATCTGTGTGTGTATTTATTGTTTGTCCAGGCACACTACAGTACATGGCTCCTGAAATCATAGATAAGGGTCCTCGTGGATACGGCAAGCCGGCGGACATCTGGTCTCTGGGCTGCACCATTATAGAGATGGCAACTGGGAAACCACCTTTCTATGAACTGGGAGAGCCGCAGGCTGCTATGTTCAAGGTGAGAGAACAAATCCCATCATCCCGCTGGGTAATGTGTTTAATTTTAGCAAACAGGTCGGAGAAGGCAGGTGAACATCTGTTTCTGTATCTTCTACAGAAAGTGCTCTGACTGATGATTAAGAGCTGATAACTGTTCCTCTGATATACATGATATAGTATCTAACAGGGCTGCACAATTAATCGAATGCAATGTGGACTCATGCAATATACAAATCGCAAGAGGCACAATATTTGTTAAAGGCAAAATATGTGTGAAAATACTGAAGTATTGTGGTGCTGCAGAAATGCCCCGGCCTACAAGCCATATTCTGCAGACTTAAGAAAAGATCTTTGTTTGGTACAGATCTCCCAAAAATCCCACCATGATAATTTTTATATTTTTTTCAATTAACATGAGCGTAATGATGCTAATATCATAATTCCCTCCAATATCATGACTCATATTGCAATTGCAATATCTGTCAAAATAATTGCAATTAGATATTTTCCTCATATCGTGCAACCCTAGTATCTGATATATACACATTTTTTTGTATTATTTTTTTAACTTGCTGGCTAAGAGCTTACCACCTCCTAATTTGTGCACCTGCTCCAATAATTGCATCAAACATGCAACCGTCAAAGCTGCCGTGCTTTTTAAGGCCAAAACTAAAATATGAATAACATGCACACGCCTGTATACAGCAATGATGCGTTGAAAGTCGTGCCCGTCAAAAAAGTAATACAAGAAAATATTCTAAGCTAATATTAAGCTACTAATGAAATAATCAGCAAGTCTGGCATCTGCACTCATCAGTTGTTCTTTTTATGGAAACAAAACCAGTGAATCAGCCGTTATGCACCTGCATTGTGTTGTCACCTGCGTGCTGTAACATGATCGAGCTCAGTAGAAACTCCAAATACTGTCTCTGCACGAACATTTGTTTGAACACAAACAAACGTGTAGCTCATTCATTGGAACCATCACAGACTCCCTCATGTTTTTTTTTTTGTTTTTTTTCCCAGTTTCTATTTGCACGTGTCTTTGTTTGAAATCTTTTCCTCGCTCCATTTACACTGTGTATTCGCTTTGGATGGTAAAGTGCTCCACACTAATGAAATATTGTTCTCAGCCATGTGCAGTCCATTAAAGACACTAAAGATGTTTAAGGGTTGTCTGGAAAGCATTATAGCACTCCTGTCAAAGCTGTGAATCATGGAATTTTCCATAAGATGTAATTTAATTAAAGGGCTGTGAATTCAAACAAGGAGGTGTGCGTTTCTGTGCTGAATAGTAAACAAAGCAGAAGCGAGGATCCCCTCCCAGTTTCTGGACAAAGATCACAGAATTGCAAGTACAATCACATCATCAATGATCTCATGTTGTGTCTGCACTTTACGTGGTCTGCAGAGTTTTCCCAAATAGTAAAACAGTCCTCATATAGTCTTCACTCATCCTTGTGGAATGTCTCCTGGGAGGGGCATCTCCCTGCTAATCTTAAGCCAACATTCCTCAACAGCAATAACAGGAATTTCTAGCGTTTGAGTATTATTGCCCTGAAGCACAGTCTCATGTTCACTGGGTAAACACTCGCTTTACACTTAAAGGGATAGTTCAGATGTTTTGATGTGGGGTTGTATGAGGTTCTTACCCACAGTCAGTGTATTACCTACAGTAGATGTAGTTTGGAGAAGTCCCCGAGCGATGTGTTGCTGTGGATGCCAGGGACACACAGCTGAACTTATTTTAGCCACCTAAAAAAAACAATGTCTGTTTAAGTGTACCTTATTTTTTAGATTATTTTCACCACTTTGCTGTCAGACCTTTCTGACGGAGAACTGAAGCCGTTATGTCGCTCTCCTGAAAGCCACCAGACTCCTTTGACAAAAACAGTCATTTTACTTTGCAGAACACGGGAGTTGCTGGTCTACTGCTGCTTTAATCTGTTTTCTACTTTGTTTGTGTTGTTGTGTGTTTATGTTATTGTGTGACTTTGGTGTTTTAAAAGGGTTAGGAACACACTAACCGAACGAGGCAGCGGTAGACCAGCAACTCCTGTGTTTTGTGAGGTAAAATTACTATTTTTGTCCAAGGAGTCTGGTGGCTTTGAAGAGAGCATCGATGTATATGATGGCTTCAGTTCTCCGTCGTAACGGGCTGTCTGATGGTAAGGTAAAGCGGTGAAATATAGGGTACACTTAAGTTGATGTTGATTTTTTTTTTTAGGTGATCCTTTTCTGATCCTTGTCTAAAATAAGTTTTGTGTGGCCCAGTCCACAGCAGTACATTGCTTAGCTTCCATGACTGTCTCCTCTCTGCTTCTTCAAACTCGGGGCACGCCGACCACCATCTACTGTAGGATAAGTACCTCACACAATCCTCCTTCAAAAGATCTGAACTATCCCTTTAAGTTCCCCCAGAGACTCAAATAATTGACCTCGAGAGCAGGACAGCTCAGAGAGCCTTTCAGAGTTTTTTTTTTTTTAATTCTAACTGAACTGTCTGGTCTGAACTGAATGTGTGTCCTTTGTCTGCAGGTGGGCATGTTTAAGATCCACCCAGAGATCCCAGACTCCATGTCTCTGGAGGCCAAAGCCTTCATCCTGCGCTGCTTTGAGCCCGACCCGGACCGTCGTGCCACGGCCTTCGACCTGCTCACGGACGAGTTCCTCACCGTCACCAGCCGCAAGAAGAAGAGCAAGAGCAGCTTCACAGGTGGGTTCAGTTCAGCTGAGAACGCCTTGTGGATGTTTCTTCTACGTTTTTATTTATTTGGATCATTAGCTTCCATAATGTTGTAGCTGTAGGTTTCCTGGGGTCCACATAAGGTGATAAAAATAGAAATAAAATGCAGTTTAAAATCTCTCAGACCTCCAGGCAGTCACTGCTCCTGGCCAACAAACGGTTGTGGTGGATCTTTTGACAGAGCCAGGCTAGCTGTTTCCCCCAGTTTCCAGTCTTTATGCTAAGCTAAGCTAATCGTCTCCTGGCTCCAGCTTCATACGAGAGCGGCATCGATCGCCACAGATTTGCGTATCCGCCCTGCGATTCAGATCCGCTCCAAAACATTGTAACAGGTTCTTCCTTGGCCCATGCTACACCCATCCACCAAGTTTCATGAAAATTGGGCAAACATAATAAGAATAAAAAACAAAAAAAGAAAGCAGATTTCTGTGAAAAGCACTGTAACTGACCACGTAGTACGGGAAAGCAAACTGTATCTAAATACTGAGAAATGTTAATCTTCATTGTCTGGATTTCAAAATAGTCTCGTTGGGTTTTCGCCCCTCTGCAGTGATGCCACCATGTGCCCTGGCACCAGCACAAAAGATTAAATAAAAATAAAAATAAAAAGATTAAAAGCTTGTGCCTCTCTACATACTTGGAAATGTTATTCTGCCAGTGTTACATGGAAATGTTTTGTTCTCAGTTAACTGCTGACACGTATGTTTTTTTTTTTTCCATCACAGCTCTGACACCGGGGTCTGGTGAGTTACTTTACTCTCTACACTTCTTCTTCTTCCAGACATATTTACCACTAGAGGGACTACTTTATAATCTGGATGTCAGTTCTGCAATACATCTGTCTGCTTTGCTGAAGAGTGTCAAGGCTATAGTTTTCTTTCTTTCCTTTTTTTTTCTGCCAGTGGCTACCTGCCTGGCACTACTCTGCCCTTTCCAAGAACTCAAAATAGACATTGCACAACATGACTTCTTTCCAGATGTCTTTGTTTCATAATTTATACACAATGACTGTAATTTGCTGCCAGATACATCAGATAGAGCTATTCTTCCTAAACATGATGGAAGAGCATTATCTGATTTTTCTTTGTGTCTTTCTGAAAAGGAAGCCAATTTGCCATCAGCACTTTTACTAATTTCACCCTCTTGACAGCTTTAGCTCTCGTTGTTATGGAGGAGCAGCTCTGACTTCCTGATTGTTGCAGAAAACAGTCTCCTTCTGTGCTGCTATACAAAACATCAGATTATTAAAATGATGCAAGAGGCACTTTCAAGGTTTCTTCCATCCGCCCTGTCCTTCAGAGTACCTCCGCAGTATCTCGCTGCCGGTGCCGGTGGTGGTGGAGGACACCAGCAGCAGCAGCGAGTACGGCTCCGTCTCCCCTGACAACGACCTCAACACCAACCCCTTCATCTTCAAGCCCAGCGTGAAGTGCTACAGCGAGAGGGACGTCAAGGGACCCAGGTCCCTCTTCCTCAGGTAGTTTTTGTCAAAGTAAATGGGGTCACGGTGGTCTTTTATTAATAATCTGAGATTTTTCTTCACCTCAGATTGACATTAATGTCAGCGTATGATTGTAGTATTGATAAATACTAAGCTCTTAAACTGGACCGATGAATAAAATGTTTTCTTCACTTGGTTTACATGATCCTGTTCAAATCGATCAAAAATAAGAACCATAATATCTACAGACTTCATTCTTTTTGCAGCAGAAAGCTAAAAAGCTTCTGTCTTTAGAGCGCGTTGTACGCTGTTGATGACATCATCACGTCACATGACGTGCGGTACAAAACAGCTTGACAAACTGTTGCAAATGCCTTAGCGCTCATAAAAAATGAGCATATCTCAAAAACATTTACATGGTTCAAATAACTTATGGAGCGTTAATAAATATTTTGTTAATGTTTCTATATTCAGAAGTCTTTTGGATCAATATGTTTTTGTGTTTATTTAGTAAGATCTGTTGGAAAAAACACAATTTAAATACTTTTATCAATTATTATGTTTTTTTTGTACAGATATTAGTGATATGAAGCATTTGAAGATACTGCAAGAAATTACATCACCATAAGTAAAAATACCGACTTAGGCATTGGTGGACCATTTCTATTGTAGAGTTTAAAGGGTTAACTGTACAGACTGTGAAAGCAAATGTCCTCTATAGAGGACAATAAAGAATGACAAAAATGTGAGGTCGTATTTATTTTTAAACATGCGAGAATTTCTGACGAAAAACACAGACTTTGCAAAGGCCTTTACATGCATATTTGTTTACAAACTATGCCGTGGGTGCTGCATTGTAATTGAAAAATGAAAAACAAAATGTAATTCAAGATGTAGTTTCCACAGAAATCCAAAATCTTTTCTGTTCTACTCAGCATTCCAGTAGAGAACTTCGAGGACCACAGTGCGCCTCCTTCTCCCGATGAGAAGGACTCAGGCTTCTTTATGCTTCGGAAGGACAGCGAGAGACGAGCCACCCTGCACCACATCCTGACCGAGGACCGGGACAAGGTGGTGGCCAACCTGATGGAGGCCCTCACACAGGTTGGTTACGCGGAAAGCACCGTCCGTCAGCAGACAGATAAATCAAGAAATGGATGCTTCAAATATAAAAACTCTCTCATGTACACCTCAACTTTTCCTGTTGTGGTTTCTCTCCCGATCGTACCTTTCCCCCCCGCAGGGCTCTGAGGGAATGAAGCTGAAGCCTCAGCACATCTCCACCCTCGTGGTCAGTCTGGCCGACTTTGTCCGCATGGCGGACAGGAAGATCATCGCCAACACGTTGTCTCAACTCAAGCTGGAGCTGGACTTCGACAGCACCGCCATCAGTCAGCTGCAGGTGGTGTTGTTTGGCTTCCAGGACGCTGTGAGTATTAAACAGATGAATGATTGCATAGATTCACTGCAGTGAATCAGAGCGACATCTCATCCTTATGAATTAAACCCAAACCCAAAATACTCCACATCTCTTTGCTGCAAACAATTACATTTTTGACTAATTGCCTTCAGTGTTTTTAACCTTTTTTAAAGGTATAATATGTAACATATCTGTATTAAAATGTCTAAAAACAGCTAGACCTATGTTATATCATTTAAGTTGTGTACTTACATTATCCCAAATGTTTCCAACAAACTTCAAACCCAGAGAAATCTGTCATTTTATTCAAGGTAACGCCTCTTTACATTCGGTCGCCTGTCAATGACGTCATATCCCCTTTGTGCATGCGTCAGCGTTGTGGTTATCTGCCAGAAGCTGTCATAAATTGACTTTTTATCCAGTTTTAAGCCACATTT
>JAOVVB010278051.1:0-17568 GCA_028570985.1 Heterobranchus longifilis | reverse complement strand
ATGAAAAAAAAAAGACAGAGAGAGAGAGAGAGAGAGAGAGAGAGAGAGAGAGAAATCAGAAAATGATGTTAATGCCACATGGAGGATTTGGAGCAGTGACTCATGAGTGCCTCCCCAACGACGATATCAACCAGCTGTCGCCATGGTGCCGACCTTTACCGTGGCCCAGGGTGACCGGCGCTTTAGCGTCAACGTAAACTTGACCCCTGACATTTCCACGGCTCAGTGCCACTGCAGAGTCTGTGGGGGAAATATAAGGTGGGGGGGGTGGTAGCAATCAAGAGCAATGGATGTGACGTGTGTGTGTGTGTGTGTGTGTGTGTGTGTGTGTGTGTGTGGATTCCAGGCTCACGACAAGACAACTGTGGAGGTGATTCCTGACCGTATCAATATTGTAAACTGTGATGATAATAATGATTGTAGTGATAACGGTGTACATACATATTGCACATGCAAACCCTCATTAATGGTCGTGATGTTGGCGATGATGGTTTGGATCACAGTGACTGACAGGGGGCTGTTTTATCTGAATGGTAATGAGAGAAATTGTGATTATGTTGACATAGATTGTTATTATGAAGTCTGTAATGATGGCAGCTGATTACATGATTAAAATGACACCAGAGGAGGGGGGGGGGGTGTTGACTATAATGATGAGAATGACGCTGAGATAGAAGATGATTTCAGTCGTTCTCATGATGATGAGGAAGATTCAAATTATTCAGTTGATAATATTAATAATGATGAGAATGAAGATGCTTTCAATGATTATGATGATTATGATAATTTGACTCAATGATTCTGACGATGATGATGATGATGGTGAGAATTGTAATCTTTTCAATTATTCTGGTGATGATCATTTGAAGCTATCAGTTATTCTGACGGCGGTGATGATGAGAATATGAATCTTTTCAATAACTGTGACAATGATGATAATAATTTGAATGCCATCAATTATTTTGACGACGACGACGACGGTGACGATGCAGACGAAGATGAGGAGAATTCAGATCTTTTCAGTGATTCTGACAACGATGATTATGAGAATCTGAATCTTTTCGATAATTATTCTGAAGGCAATGATGATGGAAATAAAGACGATGATGTCTCACAACGTCCTGACTGTAAACGTGGCGAGTTGTTGGTGCTTTGAGGTGGAACTGTGAATTTCAAGAACATTTTATGGAGTTATGGCAACAACACCCCAGCCTTTTTTTTATGTTTCTTCGAGGGACTACCACGAAAAGAACAAAGCTACCCAGTGAGCTACTGTTATTCATCATAATAGCGGAGGCTCGGGTAGATAAACATCCCGTAAAAATTCACTGTAATTTACCGTAAAAGTTCATTTGAAGTGGAGAGGGTAGCAGCTTTATTTTAAACAAACTTGCATCAGATACAGGCCTTTATTATTTATAATTCCTTCTGTTTAATGTGTATTTGTTTTCCAATTATCTCCCGTTTGTGCTGTTAAATTTACAGTATTATGCCGTCATTTCAAACACTTCCTGTATCCCTTTGAAATTAAAAGCCCCCCAGCGAGTGGAGAGAATACCTCAACTGTCTAAAAGGGCTTTTATTGTGAAACATTTGCCGGAACTTCACGTGTACCAACGTGTAGTCCGTCGTGCGTCTCCGCCAAGTCACGACAAGAATTTATTTTGTGTGTTTGAACTATTTTCTTCTCCCATACTTGAGCAAATGGCAAATAAAGCTTGAAATTGAGTGACTATCGTAACAGACAAAATAATTGTGTAGATGCTAATGATGATGATAAAGAGTTATGCTGTGATGAAAGTGATGAATGTGATGATGAATGTTGACAAAATATATGTCTGCCAGCATTAACATGAATGAATATAGAAAGACCTTACATAGAAAATGGCAATGGCTGTGACAGACAGTGAAAAATCGAGGGGACAAACAGGCGAGCGCTCCTCCGATGAAGAGCTAAAGGGTCGAGATGAGAAGGCAGGGAGGCGGAGAGATAAAGAGACCACATACGAGCGAGGGGGAAAAGTGAGGAAGTCAGAAAGGACAGACAGAGAATGAACATGAGGTAAGACAGTCCGAGAGGGAGAAAATGGAAGCGATAGCGAGCCCAGGAATGGAGATAAAAGCTGTATTACATGAAATTAATGGTGGTCTTCACAAGCAGTACATGAATCACAGTCTTCTACAGTGAGAGAGAGAGAGAGGCAGACAAAGGAGAGCAGAGCTGCCAGCTCACTAACTACAACTTCAAAGGTCTCTCCGTTTAACCAAACTGCATAACACCTCTGACAAAGTGACAGAAGAAGAAGAGCGAGAGAGAAACGGAGGGTGAGAAAAGTCACAGCAATGCACAGAAGAGGAGATGAGTAGTTGATTAAATTATGTACCGTTTGTATTTCATCCAAATTGAATTTTTTTTTTTTGTGATTAGTGGGTTTTCTCGTCTGTGAAGAAAGCCAAATTTTGTATGTAGACGTGTTATCGGTTATTACCAATATTTCTGACACATCAACATTCAAGTCATGATTACGAAAGAGGGACGATTATAATGTGTCCAATTTGGCACTAAATAATAAAAGCAAAAAAAAAAACACGGATGACTCTCGTCAGTCAAAGTTCATCGTTTGATGGAATTCAATGCAAATTTAACAGATTTTTTGCCAAAAATGAACAATGCAGAGAATTGTTAACGGCCTCTTCAGCGTTCCTGCTCTGGCAGCTGACTTGCAATCAATATTTTTTTTTTTTTTATTTTGTAAACAATAATGCTGCTGTACATGCTCCAGTTCTTGTATACATCTGGTTTATAGACGCTACTGTTGAAAATAACACTAGGGGGAAGTTAACAGATGTGCAAGTCTTTTCTCTTGTAAAATCCAACACTACTTTTGATGAAATTATAAATCTCTGCTTTCTGCCTCGTGTGCATGGAGTGGACTCATCATTGCCCGTTGTGGCTGAAAAAACTGTCGAGTACCACGGCCCTCGGACCTCAGCGAGAAGTAATGAGCCTGTTAGCTTACAGCTTGATGCACCACGAAAAGTAGAAGAAGACGCTGTCCTAGAAAACTTAAACCAGGACTATAGGTGCGCTACTTGTACGCTACTGTGCTGCGCTGGAAAACCAAAACGGACGCTATATTTGACTGTGTGAGGAGATCCGCCACTTCCCTGATCTCTACAATTCATCTTTCAAACAACATAAAGACAAGCAAATGTGCAACAGCATCAGATTTGAATCTGTAGGTTACTTAGTCAAATGACACAAAGATGAGATCTCTATGGCAACGTATTTCCAACTCAACAGCACATACTACGGACTTTAGGGCTTTGACAGTTAAGTGACTAGAACTGTATTACATCACATACTGTACACACACACACACACACACAATGAATACTTGCTGCTTAAGGGGACTCCCACTTGAGGCATAAACATTATATTTATGTACATACAGCACATTGCTGCACATGCAGTTCCGCATAACAACACACTTTCACTCCAGATCCCCCCACACTGCTGTGCTGGGGCGTTTTTTTTTTGTTTTTTTCCCCTCCCCTATAGCCTACTGCTCCTTGTTCTCTCAACTCTGTTCAGGCCTGTTCTTCTGTGAATAAATCTCTGTAATTTGAAAGTGACAAGGAGGAGATTTATGAAAGTATAAGTGCCCGTTTCTGGTGGAATTTATAGTGCAGAGCAAGGGATATGCAGATGAGAGTGCAAAGGGTGTTGCAGGTACAGGCAGATGTGTTTGCATATGTGTGTGTGTGTGTGTGTGTGTGGTATGACAAAGAGGCCTACAAGAATTGTTCATCTTTCAAGTATTATTATACATGGCCTAGTAGTGGCCAAGCTGCAGTGTAGATGTTAGAGTAAAGGGCTCCTGTGATCTGGTTTGAAACCTCCACGCAGGTCGAAGACAATCAGGCTGCAGAAACTGAACGACAAATGCTGCCTGTTTCCGCAACAGCCACCAATGAGGTAGTCTCGCATAGCCAGAGGTGCTGCGGGGGAGGTCTGGATTCAGTGGCGTTCACTCCCGTAGCCTATAAGGGACAAACTCTGGTCTGTTTGTATTTCTTTAAATCAATGACAAGCGTTTTGGGCGGCGCTGCGCCCCGGCTGCAGCGACAGGACTGTGAGAACCACACGAAGGGGAGGAGGGACTTCCTGTCCACCACGGCCAGGCTGTTGAAATTGTTCAACAATACAAGTAATTGATGAAAAATTGACATTGAACCCAAAACTTATAGCTGTTTGTGCAAAGGCTCCTCAGCGTTTGTAGTTTTATCAGAAGCTCAGAAATTTTAACGTTGACTTTTAAGAGAATGTTTTATTCTTGTTTTCTTGAATCTGATTGAACCTTCTCTTTTATTTGTTGGTTTTGGTTACTTACCTTGAAAAACAGGAACAGGTTACAAGGTAGTGTTAAAATGTGCAGCAAGATCGCAGGCTTAAATCTGAATGACCTCTGTGATGTGTACAGAGTCAGAGTCACAAAAAAAACAGGACCAATAGATTTCAGAATTAATTGGTCCCTGCAGCTATCAGTCTTCTAAATAACCCTATGCAATTATCCGAATTGTGTTGTGTTTGTTTTCTGGGATGATGGACTGTGTGACTGCTGCTGGCTGTACAACACATTGCCCCTAGAAGATAATAAACTTTACTTTACCTTGCCTTACTACCGCGTTTTCCTCCCCAGAGCGGAAGTTCGGCTTTATACCGACACTGTTTACACAGTAAACCAGAGTAAATATAATCATAAAGCCAAGAACACAACAGAATCCTGTTGTTTTTTTAAATAAAATACACCTGTCTTCATATTACTGAAGTTGTGCAGGTACATCTTTAGGTACACACTTAGTCTTTGCATGTCCATATTTTTATGCATTACACATTTAATTCCCACGCAACAGATTGACAGGAAAGTTACTTGCAGTTTATGAATTTAGCCTTCAAAATGAATGCATTAATTATTATTTTAAACCTATTTTCTGTCAGTTGAGTTTTTACTCAGTTGGCAAACAGATGGACAGTGTATTTTAGGAAAAAGCCCCCCCACTGGAGAACAAGGCACGGCCTGTTGCACTGAAATCAGACACATGATTAAACACTGAATATATATATTCTCTTTTTTTTCTCCCTCCATGTTCCAACAAATGTCAAATAACAGCAGCAGTGACAGCCTGAACCTACATCTAACAAGCCCTAAAATTAATATTTGATCACAACAATAATGGCCAAAGACGTTAGCCATTAATAAACCATTACATTGATTTCAATTTCTAAACCATTATCGACAGCAGTACAGAATGCAGCCTGGTCTCACTGAAACACAGCACTTTGTTAAGTCGTGTCGCATGGTATCACAACAATGATTTTTTTTTGTCTTTTATAGTGTCATTTTATGCATGTATTCATACTGGATTTTCACCATCTGCATCAATATTTCACGCTCAGAGCAACTGCTCCGGCAGTGAGGAGACGTACAGCATAAAGACAGAGAAGTGTGTTTCGGTCAGGTTTGATTTTGGTTAATTGTGTTTATTACACAATTTAAGTATGTTAATTATTCAAGATGTCTTTATTTTAACCCAAACCACAATCTTTTTCCTAAACTTAAGTTTTGTTTGAATTCACAGAACTGCGACTGTAGTGGAGCATTATAGCTTGGTACGTAAAAGTGACGTCAAGGGGTCCTGAAAGTTTTTGTTTTGAAAGTTTTGAATGAAAACGGGGCGTAAAATGCAAAAAGCTTGAAATGCGTTACATGATGCAGGAAATGTGCCATGCTATTTATACTATCATGTTGACAGATGATGCACTAATACAAATTTGGTCTTAATTTTTGGAGAAAGTTACAGTGCAGTCTGGGTGAGACAGAAACTCCATCATATTGGACTCATTTGTTTGTGGTAACATCATCAAAATATCCAAGTTTCTTGAGAACATACTGATGTCAAACTGTTTACTACAGAAATATAATTTATGTAATAATCTCTGCAATGGCTTCCACTTCATGTGAATGTTTTCAGTCTCAGAAAACTGGGTGTTGGTTGCTGTTGGTTCTTATGTTGGTAACCAGAAGGCAGAGTTAACATAAGAAAAGTAAAAACGCAGGTCATCAAGACTCAAACATGAAGCCAGTTATCACAGCAGAGTTTAAAGTAAAGCATAAAGCTTAATACATGTTGTTAACATGTAGAATAGAAGGTATAACTTTTATAATTGAAGGCATTGTTGGGTCAAAAGCCTAGATTAAGTTGTTTATTCAAATGACTGAACAAAATGTCCCGTTATCTAAATGTGTTACAGCAACATGCTATATAAAAATAACTTTTCCCCTCAAAGAAAAAATGCTGCAGATTCCATTGAATTCTATCTGATTCAGGATCTATGCCTTATCTTTCCTGGCCCCAGTCAAATTTTATATCATCACGGGGTTGACCACTGATCATACATCAACAAATCTGTTGTCTGTTTTCCCCCAGAAGGCCTCCATGTTTTCCAGAGTCTGTTCCGTGAAAAGCGTCCGGGCATTTCAGGGTATGAACCCAGGGCGATGCTGGGTCGATGCTGAGGAAGCCTTGTGACTGTCAGTGATCCAAACACATGACCGCTTTAATGCTGCGGCTTATAGTTCGTAGACAGTTGAGACTTAATTGTTTTGATATGAAGGAATTTCAGAATGAGCTCAAAATAATCTTGGGCACCAGCCAAGGTTGAGCAGAGAATTTGAAAGATATGAACTCTCCTGCAGCAACAACACGACGATTATATATCCATTGGTGCTGATGAGTCATTAACCAGTGGCAATGATTTAGTCATATTGGCTTGTTGCTGTGATTCCTGGGTTTAAATACTTTCTGCTATTTTGGATCAAAAACTCCCAACGACGTGCAATTTTGAATCTAACATAAAAGGTGCTAGAATTTATATTTTTATATATCAGCCTATATATCATTATTATAGTATAGAGAGCCAAAGTAAAACCAGAAACATATTGAGTTCAATAAGTGGGAAAACCTCATTCAAAACCTATTGAAATGCAAATAACAAAAACTTCAGCCTTGGAACAGAGCCTTTTCTCTTATTATTTGTTGTGTTGTTTACATTTTTTTTTAAGATAAAGATGGTTATTAAAGAACAAACAAACAAAAATAAAACTAATTAATATTGTTTGTTCAATATTTCTCTTTTTTTTTTTATCAAAATAACCGAGAAACACGACTCCAAATAAATGCTAATGTTCCGTTGTATCTGCTGGTTGTGTACAGTAAATAACTATTTGTTAACAACGTTGCCATAACAACAAGTCAGGGATGTGTTATCAGCTTTAATCACTGCCCACAAATGCCCAACATATTCCTATCTATAAATGAATCTAATGTCTCACCTCTGTTGGATCTTTCTTTCAGCTACCGTAGTTAGAAATAGGGTCCAATTTTCTGCCTGCAGTGGCCCCACACGGGCCCCAAAAGGGTATGTATGCTGCGGTCCCCATACCTAAACGACAGCTCAATGACTCTCTGATATTGAAAGACTTTGTCATTGTAAGCTCTGCATACAACAAAATTAGAAGTGCAACTCCTTTGGTGCAAATATTAAAAACATAAAACACAGGACATACAACAATCACATAAAATAGATATAAAAATTGTAAAATTGCACATGAATAAATAGCAGCATGAATGTCTCTCAGTGCTGATCTGAGTTCAGTGTTTTGATGGTCTTGGGGAACAAACTGACACATATGACCTTTTTATTCAACAGTCACATGGTCGCAGTTTTAAAAAGTGGTTAACGTTTGGGTTCAAATAATTATGTGATGTATTACATTATGTGACGTAGTAACATATTTACATTGGTTAACATAAAATAACTCTTTTGTTTTGACATGGTACACAGAAAGCGGCCTCCTGGGTAAAAGTTCTGTGTTTGTTTGACGCATCCACCACCCCGACCTCCTCCCTATGTGCAGACTTTGTTGCTCTTTATACTACGTCACCTGACTTCCTGCTCATAAAATACTGCCACTAGATGTCGCCACCTAACAACAAACGTAACATGGGTCATAATAAGCTGCTTGCACAGACGACATACAACCTGCGACTGTGTTTTGGGTGAGGACGATCTGGAAATATTGCACGATACAAATGTGGTATCCTTCATGTTGGTTAGCTTAGTTAGCTAACAGCCTTTAACGGCCAGTTTTCCTGCCACTATCATGGAAATTGTGGTACTAATTTGTGAGACCATTGCTCAATAGATTGGGTGACACACAAAAGTCAACACTGTTGCCTGTAAATTAAGTTAACCAAACTATTACCACTTTTACAAGCATCAAAAGTAATATAATATGCATGACGAGGAAAGCTTCACATTTGACAAGCTAGATCTACAAAGAAAACTTGAATTAATGAGTAAATTGTGAACCCAGATGTGTGCTGTGGCCCCAAGGCATGCTGGTGTTGACGTACAGAACGCCACACCATAAGCCTTGCATTACAGTCAATCATCTGACAATCTGCACGATAAAATAAACTCGATAGAGGTGGTGGAGTGTCACACGCACACACAGTACACACAGCGGCACTCACGGACGTCACATTAAGGCCTATCTTTAAACATAATAGCCGTGCCTTTTATTTGAGTCATTAAACACACAAACTTCCAATGTCATTTAAAACTCTAATCACATTCATCTGTTTGAACAGAGGCATGTAGAGACAGAGTGAGAGGGGATGAAAGACACGCAGAGTGAAAGAGAGACTGTGGTGAGAGGGCTAATGAAAGAGTTGGCAGTGTTTACTCAAGCTGTGGAAAGTAGGCACGAGCACAGAGAAACAATGATAGAAGGACCGGGGAGGAATGGCTGGTGTCTGCATGTATACCGTCCATTCTGAAACAGACCTGGTCTCTATTTACTTCAGCTGCGCAGGCAGCCAGGTCTTTATTTGAAACAGGCTCGTATTAGTGACCGCCCTGACCGCTTTATATATTTAAACATATTTCATCCACTGCTCTGATCTGCTGCCGTTTTAATTTGCTGATGCCGTTTGCTGTAAAATTCAACACGCCTTTCATGTTTATCTGTTGATTTGATAACTGCGTTATAGGGAACTTATTTTACATTTTAAAGATGCCATACATCGTCATACATCCTGCCCCCTCCATGTTAGCGGATGGAAGATGGGCCAAACTTTAAAAAATCAAAGTACGCCTCAAATGCATTTTCCTTGCCTTTTCTGTGCCTGACCCCCCCAGATTCTAGGATCGCTACTGACTGTCAAGTCAAGTCTGAAAGACGGGCGAGTCTAACAAATTAACTATTGAGTTGCATAAATGGAAATGTGATATAGTGAAATTTGAGCCATACTAAGGACTAAAGGTCAGGATAATTTAGCCTCTGCTTACAGAAACACAGTTTATTTTTATTAAGGCATTCCAGTGCTTTGCCGGGGTTTTTCTTGTTTGTTTTGTTTTTAATTCTAAATTGTATTCTTCTTATTTTTTTGGTTTAGATTTGTGTTAAGCTACTGTCAGTTAAACTCAAGACTTCCTGCAAAAATGTTTCACATTAAAAGCCTTTTATAATACTCCACTTCCTGGTTGGCTTTTAATGTGAAACATTTTCAGGAGACGTTGTCAATGACTGCAGCGAAAATAAAGAATCATCACTAATGTTATGGAAATGTACATTATGCCAAATTTTCCATTTGAGGGATTTTACTACATGTGACAGTTTTTACTTGGCCTTTATTAGGCCTGTTTATTATGTCCTCCCTAAACTTTGTCAGTTTACACTCAATAATAAAATAAATAAGTTGCCAGGTGCTGGATTTTGGATTTTGCATTGTGCAAGACTTAAAGACTTACTATTAAATTGAATTAGTTTATGCTTTGCTGTGCATCCTTTCAGTCTGTTTGCACATGAACACAGTTTGTGCACGAGTATTTCTCCACAAGGAAGTCAGAGAGAGCAGGTTGGGGCATATTGTAATTACTCGCTGCATTAAAATCGCTGTGTTATGGATCACAGGGGGAATGGCGACGTTTGAAACGGCTGACGGTCATCTCCTTCATCACTCCATGTGACAGCAAACATACAGAACACAGCTCAGGCGGAGGGCAGCGTGAAGGGCAGCGGAAAGAGTGTGTATGATTATGGGTCAAAAATGTAACACCTCAAATACATCCATTTGTATTTAAGGTCCCATATATTTTTTCCATGTCTTTTTTTTATTATAAAGCAGGTCTAGGGGCTATACAAATACTGTTCAAGTATCAAAACACTCAATCTAAGGAGAAATGCACACAGCCTGTATTCAGAAACTGTGCCTTTAAACGAGCCGTCAGGACTTCAGTGAAGTTGTGATGTCACAACTATACTATATACAGGTAGAAAGTGCTGCTACAGTGCTGTTACAGTTATTACTCAGCTGCAATGATGGTTCAGAGATGCCGAAAGTGCAGATGTGGAAGACCCAGAAATGCTGACCAATCAGAGCAAGGCTGGGCTTTTTTGGGAGGGGGTCTTAAAGAAACAGGCGCTAAAACGGAGCATTTTCAGACAGAGGGTGAATCCAGGTATATTTAGACAGTCAGGATGAGAAATAATGTGTTTTCTGAACATTAAAGCATGTACACATCCAAAACATAAATCCAAAATAAAATCAACCTGAAAATAAGTTGAATATATCCTCTCTATTGAGAACAGCAAAACACATATCTGCCTTATTTATTAATATTTTTACTGTAACGCTAACCAAGAAATAGTTTCTAATAATCTACTTAACAAAAAAAGAAAAATGTTTTAATGTTTACTAGCCCTCAATGGAAGAGTGACCAGTGTTTCTGTTATTTCCGAGACAATACCTTGAATATCAGCCCTGCTGGAGCCGAGGGAGATGAAATATGGGTTAACAACTGAAGCTGAAGATAGGGGAGTTTGTTTGTTTGTTTGTTTGTTTGTTTTCTTCCTGTCTTCTTTTCCCCTGCCAGCGCTCCTCTTTGTCTCGAGCTGGCCATTTGAGGAGAGCTTCTCCCTGACCTTCTGCAGCGCAGAGTGATGACAAGGACGGCACACGCTGACCTTGACATTCAGCGTGCTAAATGGCTCCTTCCACATCCAGTCAGCAAACACTGAGACAGACAGGGAGACAGTCATCACTGGACGCTGGCTCTGTGTGTGTGTGTGTGTGTGTGTGTGAGGAGGGATGACTCTAGCCGGAGGTTTTAATACTGCCATGGGGAGAGTTTTAATAGGATCTTTTACTTTATTGGCATGCAGAGGTTATGCACACAGTCATTCCAGTTTCGGACATTTTGTGTGCACAAGATCAGGTTTTCCAGAGGGTTTCTGTCTCTACAGTAAATGCACTTCTTTAATATCCAGTTTTGTGATCACACATATCCACGTGAGTTCAAAATGCATCAGAAAAGAGTTGTTTTTGTTTTTTTTCCTACATTTTAAATGAAACCTCACTACTGAAGTCGACTCCTCACTTAAAGCAGCTGCTGCCGAACTCTTCTTCTACTGCTGAACACATTTCAGGAGCCAGGGATCATGACAGAAGTTGCCTCTCAAACAACAGAGTGTGGCGTTGCTGGTGGTACCGGCTCTCTGTCCCTAATGAGAGAAGACGTGTCGGGTGAAAACAGCGCTAACCTTTCTGCTTGTTTACACTCTCCGCTGACAGGACCTGAGGATGGGCCGGAACGAGGGATGAGAGGAGGCGGAAGATGGAAACAAGGAGGTGACCTCTCCAAAGTTTACCCAGCATCCCCGCACCCCCCCCCCCTCACTTCCCCTTGAGAGTCGGAGCCTGGGCCTTAATGAGGGACCCGGTGGAATTGTTGGGACGTCGCCTCAAAGAGCGCTGGGATGTTGAGACTGGCCAGGCGAGGAAGAGTGTGTGTGTGTTTGTGTGTGTAGGTGTGTGTCTGGCTTTTGTCTCCGTTACTGGAGCAGGTTTTGGAAGGTAAAGCACCCTGGGAGAGCAGCCATGGAGGATGTTTGTGAAAGTTATCTTTTCTTAGATGTTTGTAGAGGCTTGTTTTGTTTCATCTCAAGGCCTCCTCTCTCATACTTTGTGTTTGCAGCGGCACAACATTCTGTGAAAAATATGTTTTATAAGTCACACTTTCCCTCTTTTTTCTATATGCAGCGAATCCCTTTAGAGCCCAGGGGGACTGCAGGTCTTCTCCTTAAGGCTTCCTTAAAAATGTTCACTTAAGTATTTAAGGTTTTCTCCTTATCTTGATCTTATGCTTAAATTTAATTGGGGTTGTATGAGGTAATTATCCATAATCAGTGTATTAAGCGATGTACTGCTGTGGACGGGGGCAGCAGCTAAATGTATTTTAACCAGCTAAAAAGTGTAGTTTAGTAGTTTGTAGTTTACCCCATATTTCAAAAATCTCTCGTCAAAGCCACCAGACTCCATTGACAAAAAACGTAACTTTGTGTAATTGTGTGACGTTGGTGTTTTAAACAGTTAGGAACTAACAAACAAACCGATCGAGGCAGCGGGAGACCAGCAACTTCAGTGTTCTGCGAGGTAAAATTATTGTTTTTATTATTATTATTGTTCTTTGACGAGTGCATAGATAACGGCTTCAGTTCCCCCCCGTGTAAACTTAAACAAGAGTATTTGATGGCAAGGTAAAGCTGTGAAAATATTCTAAATATAGCGTACACTTAAAATTATATTCATTTTTTAGGTGGCTAAAATACATTTAGCTGCTACCCCCATCCACAGCAGTATACTGCTTAACTTCTGTGTCTGTCCTCTTGTCTGTTTCTCCAAACCGGCGGCGTGCCGACCGTCATCTACTGTACATAACACACTGACTATATGGAAAAGTACCTCATACAACCCCACTTCAAAAAATCTGAACTATCCCTTTAAGTGGCCTCTGACTCTTTTAACCACAACATGGACGAGTTTATAGCAACATATTTAAAAAAAAAAAAGAACGAATCCTGAGAAGAGTCTTCTGCGACCGGGAGAACCCAATGCACACGCTTAATAATGAAAAATCGATTTTACATTATACATTTGACCAAATTCAATTCATGATTTGTCCGACCAGCTACAGTTGGATCACTCTACTTTCTGCTGTTATTTGAGGATCAGATTTACCTTTTAGCATGTGCTTTCTTTCACTGTATTCCTCCAGAAGTATATTTTCCTCCTCTGAACAATTTATTTTCTGCCAGGTCTCCATGGAAACTCTCAAATTTTACTGCTGTAAAATCAATCATCTTCAATGCAGTAAATGCTTTAGTATATAATAGTATATATAGTATGTATATGTAGTCGGCCCCAGAATCTCAACTTTTAGTAACTTGCAGATGCAGTCCACTTACACTCAACATACCTTTTAATTGCAGAAAACAGTCGCAACGTTAAATGATGACACATCTGTCCAGGAGATCAATGCAAAGGATTTTAGTAAAAAAAAAAAGCCATCTTGCAGGGCTGTAAATCTCTACCTGTCTGTCTCTGTGGACTCCTGAAGGGACAGACAAGGAACCCCTGTCTCTCCGTCCTCTGAAGTTTAATGTCTCTAACAGACAACATGCTCCAGGATGACTGAAAGCTTTAAAGGTCCCAGTCAGGGATTTGTTCAGCTATTTTGTAACATTTCTGACCCATTTAAATGAAACATGAATCTATCCCTCTTGCTTCACTGACTCAGGCTTTTGTATAAATTATACAGTTGCAGACCAGATTGATGTATTTACAGCCAGTGTTGGGAAGGTTACTTTTAAAATGTATTCCACTGCAGATTACTGAATGCATGCCCTAAAATGTCATTTGTAACATATTCCATTAGATTACTCAAACTAAGTAATGTATTCTAAATACTTTGGATTAATATTGGAATATTTCAAATGCTCAGCTCATTTGTCTGTCTCTTATATTTACAAAAACACATTCCTGACAGAGTCCTGTGTCTCTTCTCACATTGTCGTGTTGCAGGTGCACAAACTGTTGCACTTAAAGAAAATAAAAAAAATCTGTTAATGTGAAATGCCTCATATGAATTTTAGAGCAAATATAACAAAATCAAACTAGGGCACTCGCAGACCACCAAGGCCGTATCTCACAATGTTAACAAAAGTGAAAAATAATTTGTCTGTCTGCCCTGTGATTTGGATCCTTGGCCTGTGTTACATCCTTCCACCAAGTTTCATGTAAATCAGGCCAGTAGTTTCTCTGTAATCCTGCTGACAAACAAACAAACAAACAAACAGAAAACTTAACTTCCTTTGCAGAGGTAATAAAGTAATCCCTTCATGTAAACTACTTTTAAAGATAGTAACTGTATTCAGAATACCTGAAGGACCATCTCTGATAGGGGTGTCCCAGATTAAGAGTTTACATTGTAGAATCTGGTGGATCAAGTCTTGTCTCTCGTCAACCGATCGTCGAATTATGTATTTTGTTTTTTTTGCCTCATTGATCCCTCTCTGTTTAAGCTTTATGTATCTATAGAAAAACAACAAAAACAACTACATTTGTGGTCACATTACATGACTATGGCTTCGCTGTTTCAGAACAACAGACAACGCTGTCTGTTGTGTGTTCAGTCGGTGGTGTGTGTGTGTGTGTGTGTGTTTAGGTGCAGCGCTGTCTGTACCACTGTTCACAGACAGAATTCACAAACAGAAGGGAAACAACAGGAAGTGAAGGGACAGTCAACGAGAGAGAGAGAGCGCCCATCAGCTGTTTCTGCTGATTTTAATGGAGAATCGTTCGTATAAAAAGTACTTGGCGCTCTGATGGTGATAGGTTCTTAGGTGCTCTGATTAATAAATGTAACAGTTTATTTTGTCTTTTTTATTTCGCCTTGTTGAGGCCAAGATGCTCCTCTGATGGTCCCGCAGATTTGGATATTGCAACTATGGTGATTTATGATTTATGCATGCACATTAAAGAGATTGACTGAGTTATTTTTTTTTATTACCAGTATTATTAATGGGCTGATATATAGCCTATACCTAAATATGCTATATATCATGATTTATTATGAGAATAATACAGCCCGTATGGAATGATCCTTTGTTTTATAACTCTCACACCTTGATGACTTGTGCATTTTTTTGTTAAAGTTGTTAATTTATTGGCTTTTTCTTCCCAGATTAAGCCTCAGTTGTAAGAATGTGTGCGTGTTGAATGTATGTGGTCTATTTTGGAAGTTTCTGGATATCAATCTATATTTATTGTAATGTTTTGTAATGTCTTGTTCATTGCACAATATAACATGTGCAGCTTGTGGTCACATGACTAGAATCCTATCCTAATATCTCATGTGCCCCCATAATGGGTAAATGGATTTCAAATAGTGCTTTTATGCAAAGCGCTTTATAATTTTTGCCTCTGTCATCCATTCATTAATAAATTGCCGAAAAATGGATAGTAGCTAACGTTGTCTGTAAACATGCACATTTCTATGTGTTTGTTTGCATGATTGCACAAAAAAAAAGGTTGAACTTGGGCCACTGCTTTTGTTAATTTCTCACTTGAGAAAGTTAAAAATTCCATCAGTGTAATATAATAATATAACCATGACATATGAATCAGGTCGTAAAGATTCATGTCAGCATAAAATAAAAAGACGAGTCCATGTAGTTTCAGTGGATGGTCAAATACATGGCACACATGTAAAGGGGATTATAGTGTCATGGTTCTCTTGTGTTTTCAGTTGTTTTGGTTTTTAGGGCTTTAATTATTTTCAGTTGTTAGTGTTTCCTGTTTTATTTTGAAATCAGCTCCTCGTGTGTCATTGTCTTTGTCCATTTTCCCGCCTTTGTGATTAACTGCCCTGCCCCGAGTTGTTACACCTGTGTTTAATTACCCTGGTGTATTTAGCAGGTTGTCTTTCCCCTGTCAGTTGTCAGATCGTCTCCCAGTGTGCTACGTTTAGACTCTCGGTGCTCCAGTGTCAGTTTGCTCCTTGTGTTTTCCTTTTTCCTGATTTACAGACCAACTTTGTAAGCATTTCGTTTATCATTAAACTGTTCCTCTCTGCCTCGTCGTCTCATATTATCTGCATTTGTTTTCCTGAACTGTGACACACGAGAGGACAGCAGCTAGGGACAAAATGCAACAACTGGATGCTGGGTTTTTTTACACAAATATGATGCATTACTTTAGAAAAGTAAGTGCTTTTTAGAGCTGAACTCTTACTTTGTCTTTCAGATGGTACATGATGAATTATCACTGACCTCGGCAGGTTTTTGCACAGTGAAAGAGGTAAGTGAGAAAAAACATTTAAAAAATGTTTTTAAAAAAAAAACCTCCTTTTGAGCAGGAGTTTACACGTATTTATTTGAAACAGGTATAAAGGGTGATGTCAGTGCTGAAGTATTGAGGCATAGAAGTGATCCCCTCAGTGTGTCAGGAAGGGTTAAACAATTGCTGTAATGCCAGGGTGTGTGTGTGTGTGTGTGTGAAGAGCCTTGAGCAGCTAAATGACTCATGGTTTTATGAGGCTCTCTGTACGCCTCTGACGGGCATCTGAAACCGTGAACCCGGCTGAACTGTACATTTCCTTAATTGCACCAATCCTTGTAACAGGGTAATTGCAGAGTTCTCTCTTTTAACTTTAGCCCGCATGCATCCGTAGGGTCTCTCTCTGCCTCTCTCTCTCTCTCTCCACTTCAGACCTCAGTAAAGCAGGCAGATGGACCGAACAGAGAGAGGGAGGGAGTACATTATTGAGAAGAGATGGAGGGAGGAGTGAAATGGGGGCAGTGTTTTATCTAAATGGATGTTGGATGATGGTCGTGACAGGTTTGGAGTTTGAGCTGATTAGAAGTGGAGACAGGTGATGGACTCTTCTATAAACAGTATCAGGGTGCTTATAAAGATGTCGTTGAGTGACAAAACAAAGTGTATGGAGTTCTACACAGTGGCATACCAGACTGTTTTCATTCCCAACTCCTCAAATACAGATTTTTTTGGGGGAGCTAAATTACAGTGCATAGACGTGCATACTCACCGATACCAGCGTTTTAGGCAGTATAGGATGCATTTCCGATACTCGTCTTATTAGCCTAATTAGCTTCATCTTGCCAAAAGACACCAGGTAAAGAAGTCACAACATTTGGAAATCCTATACCTGTTTATGAGTATTCGTGCTGTTGATCTGACAAAGTCAACATCCGATTACATTTTATTGTCCACGTTAATAAAAGTGTGGATATCCGGGGTCATGCTCTCCTGACCTTGAGATGCAACTGCTGCATGTATGTGTGTGTGTGTGTGTGTGTGCGTGTGTGTGCGTGTGTGTGTGTGTGTGCGCACCATCAATGGCAGCATCTGCGTCTTAGTGTGTGACTCTCCAGTGTTGAGACTGAGGCCCATCAGGCTGTGCTCACATGCAATTCAGATGAGCTCCGCAAATCCAGCATGAAATTAAATTTACGACTTGGACCACAACACACACACACACACACACACACACACTCACTCTCTCTCTCTCTCTCTCTCTCCCCCCTGATGCCTGCCCTGATAACACATGGCCCTTTCTGTATATGTGTGTGTGCACAT
>JAOVVB010278040.1:0-17568 GCA_028570985.1 Heterobranchus longifilis | reverse complement strand
GTTTCATGTGAAGGTGGCTCGTGGCTTCGGCCGTGACAGCAGGCTCGCCCGCACCTCGCTGCTTCCTGGGACTGTACGCTCTCCCTCCCTGCGCAAAGGGACGGGCCCCTGTCACTGACTGGCAGACTGTCCACAGTGTGTCAAGGGTCTGCGGCGATGCCTGACACGAAATGTGGGCTTTTCTTTTGTGCATGCATCTCTACCCCAGCCTTGTAAACTGTTGGTTTGTGTACAACAACCCTAGCAACGCACATAGCTGATGGAAAACAGGCAAGACTGGCCGTAAACTGCAGTAAAAACCCCACTTGAGACGCATATTCTGGATCCGCTGTATACATGTCCAAAGAATGCTTCTAAAACCAGAATAATACCGGCATATCCCACATTTCTTAATCGGAAAATGCTAAACTCGTCTGCCGCGCTCCCCATGCACTGTGCGACATAAGAGCTGGAAAACATAGCCGGTAAGAGGGACGTCTGGAATATGTTGCTTAGACTTCTGCCCCCGCGACCTGGCCCTGGATAAGTGGATCAAAATAGACAGGATGGACTTGAACTCCTTGTTTTTAACTTCTGTGATCCAGGGTTTTATCATCTGGATTAGCTACCATTGTGCTCATATGCTCGATTAAATGCATAAAATGTAAAACTAAAAGGTGATTTATTGTTGATGAGGAGACGTTTTGCAGCATTTGAATCGGGGCAGAGATGCAGAAATGCAAAGCCTTGCTGGTTTAAGTTAGCAGGAATCACTTCTGTTCCGCAGATGAATGACTGGCATGTGAATCACTGCGGCTGCTAGAGTGAGACTATGCAATTTTGAGGAGGACCACTTTTTGACGTGCTCTTCATTTCCAGAGTCCTTCCACTATCGGAGAAGAGAGGCAGTACAATCCTTTCCTGCGCAGCCACTCTGCGGAGCTCCATCTGGCCCTGGGTCTGCAGCAGTTCCAGGATGAGGACTGGACCCAGTTCAGGGCTCGGGTGCTGGAGGAGCTGCGAAAACGCAAAGACCTCTTCAACAGGAGATAGTACTGGAAACACTAAGGGCAGCTAAACACCGGCCAACAGAGGAGTGACCTCTGAACAGTGGTACGTTGTAAAGTAACGATGAGCGGAGCTCTGAGGTACTGAATAAATCAGAACAAAATCTGTTTAAAGAAAAAACCGCATTTGTAATTTCAAAGGGGCATTAAGTAATTTTTGACCTTTATCAACCTGCATCAGAGACCACTAGGGACATAATCACAACTTCATTATTACATGATACTAATCAAGTCTGTTACCTCTCCACATACTGTATATTATGCTTATTTTGTGTTTATAGACAGAACAGTGCTCAATTATTGCCTCTTTAACAGAGAGACATAAACAGTAATGTAGATTTGCACGAGTAGCTTTCTGTTATTTTACAAGTAGGTACAAGCAGGTTTTCTGATTCTGGTGTGTGAAACGGGGGAGGGATAACTGCATTAGGATTGGGCCGGTGTAAACATTTTCAAACCAGTTTGATATTGAGCCAAACACCGGACCGGACCGGTATACCGAATTTCACCACTAGGTGTCACACTCGACTCAGCAGCTGTTTCTGAGTGAACATAATGAGTCCATGAATGAGAGTGTAGCAGCTCAAGTCCACTTGGTGGCAGTAATGCACCTCTAAGCTGGGCAACCGCCAGTAAACACTAAATAAAGAAGAAGTAGAGTCAGTTGGCACCACAATCAGCAGGACAACTGACACATCGTCTTTTTTATTTAATTCAAATCCAAAATGTTGCCATATTGGCACAGTTTTAGTTTTCTTTGAGACCAAATCTCGTCTTGTCACCCCAAAACACAAACTTTCTAGTAAACCAACACAAGGTGCGCCATTAACCCCTGCCACCTATATACCAAATTTGATCTTCGTCGTGGCGCCGGCCTTTGCGCTGCAGTAATGCGTACAGCCTGTCAGACACTAGTGGCTACGTTAGTCAGTTTATAAACAAACATAATATTATGTGTATGCATCACGTTGTCATATTTCTTATTACTCAAAACAAGTTAGATTTAGCGCTGTGACCCTGTCGGCACTGGTTGCTGATATAGGCTACTTTTTAATTTGCCGGACCGCGTCATAATAATAAATGCCGGTTTGTATAAAATCCGACCGGTTTAAGCTCGTACGCCGGACCGGCAAAACCGGAAATCGACCCAATTCCAGTCTGCATACTATATGGGTTAATTCAGCATGTTAGGTACTGTATTTTTTATTGCACAGTCTGGTTTATTTTTAAAGCAAGTAATACATTGTTTACATTGTAAATCTTTGGTATGATAGTTTCACATTTACAATGTTACTGAAGAGTAATTGACTTCTCCATGGAAGTTGTAATTTTTGGACTTGAATAATTGATTGTGAATATTTGGTTTTGTTATATGATTTTCAACAATAATGGTACGGTTAATATAACAAAAATATCTGTACACTAGCCCTTCATGGGAATCTTTATTTGCTGAATCTAAGAGCCAATTTATGATGCATGTGATTGGGCCACAAGCCCTGTTTTGTTTTCTTTCCCAACAAGTCTCATTTTATAATTCACTTCATCATTTTTCATATTTCCATATTTAGAATTGTATTTTTCAAGTGTTAGTAGTTGCACCGTGTGAACGTGAACAGCAGCGTATGTGAAGGGTTTGACTGGTAGTGCATTGTAATGTATGAAACGTGAATGATGATTTCTGTCCTGCAGGAATAGAGATAATTAAACACACAGGGTGATGTTGAATCAAGCAATCTGTAGACATACACTATGTTGTGCAATAACCTTCCACTTTTGTTTAAAACATGTAATATTTAAGATTGTGATGGAAAGATCTTTAATTTTCTTTCCAATATCAGAATACAATGTGACATTGAGTGTGGTACTCACTTTAACATTTCAGAAGAAATGTTTTTATAGGCAATTTGAAACCAAAATGATACATATTTTTTAATATATTGAAGGATTTATTATACTGTGACAATACAATGGACGCACATGATTTCAGTATATTAAACAGTCTTCTTCCCACGCACATTTGAATATTTCTGTTGTTTATTTTGTATGTCTTTTTGCAAAGGAAATATACTGCTGCCTCTGTTTAGGTGCAGATGGGCCAGAATGCAAAGGAATAAACCTTTTAAACTTTTGAGGAGCTATGAACACTCTTCAAATTCCTCCGTTGCTCCTGCGTATCAAAGCACCCTGTCCCCTGGTGATTGTTGACTAAAATGTTATTCTGTTTGTTTGATGCCGATTCCCATCTTATTTGCATATGTTTGAGTTATGAATACCACCACATGGGGGACTGTTTTACTTCAGGTTACATTTTAATGAGGAAAAAACTCCTTCATTAGAACTGTGTGTATGTGTTATTTGTTGTCTTTATCGTGTTCAAAACTGACAGCTCAGTTATATTTCCCACTGCTAAAACTTCCCTAAACTCAAATAAGAGAGTAACCTACTTTATGCAAAAGATACTCTCGAAAAGAAAGAGATGAAGTGAAGTTTCTGTCGACAAAGCAGCGTAATAAAACCGAACAACAGGCAGTAGGATTACAAACCAACGTGTTGTGTGTTGGGTCCACATAAAGTGCTAGATGTACGTCTTGTGTATAAGTCAGAGGGACACTGATCAAGGTAGAATCATTAATTTATTACTGATAATACTGTTTGAGGTTTTTTCCTATCAACATTATAATGTCCTTGAAAAGTCTGAACCTTTCAGAAACAGACATTAGCTCACAGGCTCTCAATACTTTCAGAAATACATTAATAAAACCATTATTTTGAAAACAACCAGAAACTGCTGCTCTGTATGAACAATCCAAGTATAATTTGGGTATTGTCTTCTGGGTCAATGGGTATTACTATTATTCCCATTTTATTTTATTCCTACATTTAGGTCTTCGGTTTTCACCAAATATGTTTTGATGTGTCACAGTAGTAAAAGAGCAGGTTTAAATAATGAATGATAGCTGAATTCCATTTGGCTGTTTCCGTTCGGAGCAATCGTTGTTTGTAATAGTAACACCTGCCATGCTTTTCCTGCCATCACAAGTCAGCATGTCTGCTGTGAATAAGGCCTATTACAGATGCAATTTTTTGGAAATCAAATAACATCATGATCATGAATAATTGTACAGAGGCTGGGACAAACAAACAAGATAACTCAAAAACTATTTGGTAATTTCAGTCACACAAGGGATTGTTTTATAATTCATTATATATATATATATATATATATATATATATATTCATTTAACTTTTTATTTTTATTAGGGAATTATTAAAGAGCCCCTCCCATGAAAATCAAGATTTCAAACATGTTATATTGTGTGTTTTTTGCATATCATGAGTGAAATGAGCAGCCAACACCATGGCTGAGAATGTCTGCCTTGAAACTGCAGTGTGCCAATAATGGTCTCAAAAATCTGGATTCAGACAGCCAGATTTTATGACATCATATGTCTAAGGAACCAATCAAATGACTTGTGGCTACAAGTAATTAGTGTATATTGCTGCATTCACGTGAATGGTCCCAGTTTCCGAGTTGGGAAGCTGTTCCGACTTCGGTGATATTTGGAGGAATTATGGGATTATATCCCTGTTTTATGTTCATTCTATGACTATTTTCCCATGTAAACATGTCATCAAAGAAATGATATAAAAATAAAAAGTTCCTTAGGCCTACAATTGCAGTAACCCAACATTTGCTTTTGACCCCTGTTACCGTGTCATATGACGTCAACTCGGCAACTCATGTAGCAAAATTTTCTTCAACTTTCCGAGTTGTTGTTCCGACTTGAGGGGGTGTTCACATAAATTTTCTCAGTCGGAATTTCATTCTTCTGATCATTCCGATGCCACATGAATGCAGCAAAAGGCAGCAGTGGTGGGTGTTTTTTTTTTTTTTTTTTTTTGGGGGGGGGGGGGTATGTTGAAGAAAATCATAGCAGAGTATTTTTACATTTTACTTTAAAACATGTCTGGAGGGGGACTTTAATTCACATGGATGTAATACAGCCTAGTTTTGTATATTTCTTTTTTCAATTTTTTTTGCATTGATATTTTCATTTGGGATGCCTCTTTTATTGATCATTAAATACAGATATTGCACCTACTGTAATGAGTTCCCCATCGTCCCCCACAAACCAGTCTATGGCTGTCGGAGGCACGTCTTTATAATCTCCTCCACCCCGTTTCATTAGCTGCACTCCACTCCGTGTTTTTATTCTGATCTCGCGACATTACAAGTAGGATACGGAAGTACCATCACCACCAAACAGCTACAGGTGTAGTCTTCAGGCAGGACTTCTCTGTCACAAATTACAGCTTCTCGGTCAAGATGTTGAAGGCGGTTATTTTAATCGGAGGCCCTCAGAAAGGTGAGAATAAATGTCATCCCTGTCGTGTTTTCAGAGTCAGCTGTGTTTGGTTAATTAAAGCGAAGCTAGGTTGCTAACGCTAACAGGACCACTAAGCTTGTTTATATCACTGACGTGGCGTAATGAGGGGACACCACACATACCCAGGAAAACAAGAACATTTAAAACTTAATGGTATTATATTTTTCATGACTACAATACTAACCGACAACATGTAAATAACAACACTCTATGCATGTAGCGTTAATAGTTCTGTAACTGTTTTTACTATGGTTTTTACCCTATTGGCTCATTCAATTACCTATTAGACCCATTATCTCTCGTATCAAGTGAGCGTACTCCAATTTAAAAATGAGGTGTTTTAAGATTAATATACATTTACTACAGGGATAAGTTAAGTAATACGTTTAATTGTGGCTTCAGGGCACACTCTAAGGCATAAATTCAGCCCAGCATGCTGTTCATCTTAGCTAAATATTAAGATGAGAGTAAATCAGATGGAGATTTTGCAGGAATTATATGTATGCCTGGTGATCACTTCTATGGTTAATTTTCTACCAAACCCCTAATGCCTTGTTGAACACTTGCTTGTCCACAAAGATGGACATACCAAAACCAAATTTCTGAAATTATTTATAAAAAAGAGACATCCCTGCTGGAAAAAAACAGCATAGATCAACAAAGCTGATTTTGCTGTCTATGCTGTTTGTTTTTTTCAAAGAAGAGATACAGTTACCTATAATAGTTAAGGGTTCTGTTTAGCTTTAGTGCATGAGGATAAAGTGTTCTGCATTGTAATCTCAATTCTTAAATTGTGAAATTATATGGTTGGTGTCTGTGCATTATCTGTCTTAAATTGTATTATCTTTGTAAACAGGTCTCTCTTGAAAAAGAGATTCTGATCTTGATGAGACTGCCTGTTTAAATAAAGGATTAAATAAATAACAATCTGATTTGCAAGTAATCACCGACAATGCTTTACAGGTACAAGGTTCAGGCCGCTCTCATTTGAAGTGCCCAAACCCTTGTTTCCAGTAGCTGGTGTGCCTATGCTGCAGCATCACATTGAAGCATGTGCCAAGGTGAGTGTCACTGCAATACTATTGTGCAGCAGAGCAGTAGCAATATAGGGCAATTGAGGAAGCTAGATTGTTTAAAGGTTACACTGTATATATTCAAGTTAGCGATTGTATTAGTCAGTAAACAGTTATTAGTTTTAAACTTAAATTAAACCAAATGCAATGTAAATGTAATCAGTCTGCAGGGCTCGACATTAACTTTTTGAGGCACTTGTCTTGAGGACAAGTAAATTTACTTTTCACTTGTCCAGGCCCAAAAGTTAAATTTAGTTAAGTTAATACTTTTAATTAGTTAATCAAATTTGAATTTATTCTACTATACTGGGGTTTTTTATTTGTGAATTTCCCCAAGGGGATGAATAAAGTATATATCTATATCTATCTATCTATCTATCTTAAAAAAAGGCAGTCCAAAGTTTTAAAAAAAATCATCAAATAATCATCTTTGACCCATCATAAAGTTGACTTTCCCTTCCCTGAATTTCTCAAAAACTGTTCAGTAAAACCATATGAACCTTTGTTTGAACAGAAAGCATTTTGAAAAATTAAAATAACATAAAAACATTACAGTAGAATAACTTCAAATTGTATTATTTGATATCATATAATGTGCAATATAATGTTGTTTTTACTTAACTTTACTTTAAATGTAAGAAATTATTGCTGAAATATATTATTATTTTTTGGCCACTCCAAGCATCTGAAGTACCGTAACACCACGAAAAGATGAGCATCAAAATCTAAGTGACGGCTGGCCTGATCACTTGACCCCAGCCAGTCAGACACAGCATTTTTTTGTTTATGATTTTTAACTTGTCCGGTGGGGCAAGTACATTTCTCTTCCACTTGCCCTACAAAAAATTAACTTGTCCCAGACAAGCGAACAAGTCTTAATGTCGAGTAACTGTGTGTTAAAATAAATAGTGAAGAGCATGTCATCCCAGGTACTGGTTAGTGTCAATATTTGATGTCCCAGTGTGCTGTGATGCAGATAATAGCCCGTAATGAAACCAGTTTATTTTGTGTTACAAGGTACCGAATATGAAGGAGATTTTGCTCATCGGCTTTTACCAGCCAAATGAAGAACTGACCAGATTCCTGTTTAATGCACAGCAGGAGTTCAAAATTTCCATCAGGTAAACATGAAGGCTCTTAGCTACCTCACTAAACAAGTACAGACATACCTAGATACTGCATACAGAGTATCAATGACTGATATACTTCTTATATAAGGGGGGTGGTGGGTAGGCATGGGAAGATATAAAAATTTCATGTCACCATTATCCTGGCCAAAATAATTGTGATTCACGATATTATCTCAATAATCAAGGAAATATGTTTAAACCTCTTAAAACATCACTAAAACACACTGGAATCATTTTACCTTACATTTTGCGTTGTTATGACTTTTTTTCTCAAAACATTCTGACTTTTTTCTCAAAACATTCCGACTTTTTTCGCATACAATTGTGATTTTTTTTTTTTTTTTTCTCAAAACATTCCACCTTTTTTCCTCATAAAATTGTAATTTATTTTCATGACATTACGACTCTTTTCTCGAAACATTACAACTTTTTTCTCATAAAATTGTGGTTTTTTTCTCCAAACATTCAACTTTTTTCTCAAAACATTCAGACTTTTTTCTCAAAACATTCAGACTTTTTTCTCATAATAATTTTTTTTTTATCTCAAAACATTCCAACTTTTTTTCTCATAAAATTGTAATTTTTTTTCGTAACATTACAACTTTTTTTCTCGAAACACTATTACTTTTTTTCTCATAAAATTTTAATTTTTTTTCGTAACATTCCGACTTTTTTCTCTAAACATTACGACTTTTTTCTCATAAAATTGTGAGTTTTGTTTCTCGAAACATTCTAACCTTTTTCTCTTTAACATTCCAACTTTTTTCTCGAAACATAACGACATTTTTCTCAAAACATTACAACTTTCTTTTAAACAAATATATTTTTGCATCACAGATAGGACACTAGAAAACTGCAGTGATGATATTCACAATTGTCCTGATAATGGAAATTCATCACAATCAACTTATTGTGAGTGTTTCACGATAAAATCCATTATTGTCCCATCCCTAGCAGTGGGACTTATGAGAATTGAGAACAGTTGTAAAATTGCTTCTATTTCTATTTCTCAGATACTCTGATGGTATTTGAAAACATTTCTTTGTTGACTGTGTTATTGGAAAAAAAAAACTTTTTAAGTGAATGTTTTCTGTACAAGAAGTGGTGTTTTTGCCGCTGAATGACTGCAGCTATGCTGTTCCTCCTGACTCTGCACCACAGGTATTTGCAGGAGTATGCAGCCCTCGGCACCGGAGGGGGCATCTATCACTTCCGAGATCAGATTGTCTCCGGCAGTCCAGAGGCTTTCTTTGTTCTGAATGCTGATGTTTGCTCAGCGTTTCCCCTCGCAGAGATGCTCAGCTTCCAGAAGGAACACGGAGAACCAAACAGCTTTGTTATCCTTGGGACAACGGTGAGATTTCATGTTGTTTCATGTAGTCAAAAAAAAGTTTTTCCTTTCTGTTTTTTTATTCATTGTTTAGCTTTTGACATGAATATAATGAAATCTCAGTTCTTTGATGTCAAAATTTGATACATCCTAAATTGTACTGCCATTCTTCTCTTATCAGGCAAACAGAAAGCAATCCATGAATTACGGCTGTATTGTTGAAAACGAGGACACAAATGAGGTATTTAACCCTTCCTATCTTGAGTCACTGATTCATATTCACCTTGAAATAACAACTCCTCCTCTTTTTTTTTTTATTCAGGTCTTGCATTACGTGGAAAAGCCGAGCACATTTGTGAGCGATATCATAAACTGCGGCATATACCTCTTTAAGCCAGACATCTTCCAGCACATCGGCGCCGTCTTTCAGAAGAACCAACAGGACATGTTGTTGTGAGTTGAATCTCTCCCTCGTGGGGATCTGTGTGTGTGTGTGTGTGTGTGCGTGTGTGGGAATGCATGTGAATACCATTTATTCCATTTCTTTGTTTCTCTTCATTTGTCCTTTTTCCTTCCCTTCTCCTCCCTGCCATGATTTCTGTTTGCTCACACAATCACCAGATATCCATACGATGGGTAAGTGGGTACATTTAGGCTGCACGGTCTAGTTATAGAGCACGTAGCGTGTATGGTGTGAGCTGTAGAAAGATAAACCATGATAGGACTGAGATTGCACAGGCTGCTTTGTGAATGTTGCCTGTGCCCCTTTTTCCGCAAATGATGCACCCCCCCCCGTATTGCAAGCAGCTTGTTTTTATTTATTTATTGTGTCAAATGTTGTCCTTGAAACAGGCACTACAGCGTCTTTTCCTGTCAGAGATTAAAGGAATAACTCAACATTTTGGTAAACATGCTTATTGCTTTCTGTCGGAGAGATGAGAAGATTGATTTCACTCTCATATCTGTTTTGCAACATGAAGCTACAGCCAGCAGGTGGTTAACTTAGCTTAACTTAGCACAAAGACTGGAAAACGGAGAAATAGCTAGCCTGCCTCTGTCCAAAGGTAACAAAATCCACCTACCAGGACCTCTATAGCTCACTAATTAAAGGGGACATATTATGCTAATTTTCAGGTTCATACTTGTATTTTGGGTTTCTACTAGAACATGTTTATATGCTTTAATGCTTTACATGTAATGTAAAATTTAACATCGGCAACCGAGATTACAGCTTTCCCTGATGTTAGCATGTAGCTACATGTAGCAGTGCATGTAGGCTAATGTTAATGTAAACATTTGCAGTAAGGTGCCTGGAGCAGACAACTGCATATAGAAATCTGTCACGTGTTGATGTAAGCTTGACCCGAGAGTAGAAACAGAGTATTCAGAATGGTATAAAGCCTGAGGGTTTTGCTCACAGGAATTACTTTTACATAACGTTTACCTCATAATTTGAAACTTTGGCCATGTTTAATATGAACATCCGACATTGTCACATTATGGCCGAAAATAAGGAAAAGCCTAATATGTCCCCTTCAACACTTGTTTGTTTAATCCGTACAAAAACTGAAATGGAAAAATGACAATTTGCTATTTTACAGTGAGTTGTGTGTTGAACTATTTCTTGGTTGTCTAGCAGTGCTCAAAGTTAAGAAACACTCCGTCACATAACCTGTTCTTGTTTTTTACACTTATATAGATATAGAATGTTAATTAGTTAATTTTAGAGGTGCTTGTAGGTGGATTTAGCTACTTTTGGACAGAGCCAGGCTAGCTGTTTCCAGTCTTTGTGCTACATTAAACTAACTGGCAGCTGGCTGTAGCTTCATATTTAAAGGACAGATATGTGAGGGTTATCAATCTTCTCATCTAACCCTGCCAGAAATTAAATGCAATTATCCCAAAATGTCGAACTTTTGCCTTAAGCACTAGAGTAAAGACAAAATTCACTTGAGATAACCATCTGTAAAAATCATCCTTTGTCTGGTAATAGGTTTCATTTTTGTCTAGAAAATCCGACCCCATTGTAGCTTTCTCTCCCGAGTGTCAAACACTGCATCCTGCATTTTGCAGTGGTCTGTTCATCTTCTTAATGGCAAACACTTAACTTAACTGACTCCCTCACGTCTATTGTATTTACTTTTAAGTTGTCCCTGTTGTTTCTTTAGGTTAGCAAAGACTAATTAGATAGCTTGCAGTTGGTGAGACTTTATGTTACACAGTTGCCAGTGAGAATTGTGTAATGGTCTTGTATCTTATGAATTCTTTCTCTATTTGTTAGTTGCTACTCTCCCAGCTGTGCTTTTCTTGTGAACATTAGAAAAAAAGCTTGTGTGATCACAGCCAACATGTGCATGTGGACAGACTGCACCCTGGTCACTCACAGAAGTCATCATTTATTTATTAATTTATTTTTACATTCTCTGGAGATTTGACACTTTTTTTCACTTTTTGTGTTTTCAAATATTCACTGTGGTGTAGCAGACCTAACATTTGGCACTCCAAGGACACTTGAAATATATTACCAAAGGTCAAACCACGCTGTGCATAATTCACCTGCTAACATCAATAGCACCTAAATCATGCTGCGCCCTGAATCAGCATATTGTTGACCACATCAGAGATACTTGATAGAAATGAGATGGGTTATATACTGTAATCTCTAGGGCAGCACTTTGCCTCTAACAACATCCCCTCCTTTTTGGTAAAACTTCGATTATGGGTGCAATCCTTTAAAATATTCTTTTCATCAATATTTAACACTCTGTTTCATCTTGTGGCTCTCACAATACACCATGCCAGAGACCCTGATTAATATGGAACACGTAGACTCTTCTACTTAAGTTTTGGATCACTACTAGGTAATCAGCTTTGGTTTCAACGCAGCACTGACACCATCAAAGATAGTATCATTGATGCATTTTAACTCGCTGCTCTCATTTTATTCTCTGGGGTAAATTGTAGGGCAATGAATTCATGTTTTTCTCTGGTTTTAAGAAAACTTTGGGGGTAATGGTGCCACTGGGTTTTTTTTTTTTTGCAGATAACTGGATATTTTAGAAATATCAAAGACTGTTCAAGTACAAGTGGGGAAAAGAGAAAACTCATCCTCAGTTCTTAAAGTATTGTTCTTTTGTTCTTCACTGGGATCATTTCTAGTACAAGAAAATGATAATACAACACATTGTTAATTAGGTAGTCAGGAAGAATGGAAAAGTTGGTCACCAAAGACTTAAAATGGCTGTTTGGGCTGTAGAGGGAGAACCCTCACCTGCAATGTCTCAGGAAGTAATTACAATAATGAAATATACACAATTTGTATGTGTCTATCAACAATTTTAGACAAAGTATAAAACGGAGGCATAGTTTAGCATACTACTTGACAACAGTGGATCCCATAAACACCCATCTTGCCAGGCTCCAGTACAAGATCTGACTGGACCAATCTGCGTCCTTCGAGGAGCGACTGGTAGATACGGGCCTGGTTTAGGTGTTGGTTCAAAACAACAATGGCGGCTCCGCATAGATGCTGTGATACGGCACTAGCGTCAGTTATATCAGAACTGGAGAATATTTCTAAAAGAAGAGCAAAGAACAGCACTGAAGGCTTTTCTGCACTTCTCCTGAGTGACTTCGGCACAACTTTGACAGACAGATGGTTCGTCCAATCACCTGCCAGGTTTTTTTTTTTTTTTTTTTTAAAGCGTCTGCCCTTTTCCAAACAGTTTCCAATGATGTCAGGTTAGGACAGTCCCACATCACGACAGGGACCTTCATAGTACATAAACTACACGAGGGATCATTTGTTTACAGTATGTTTTTCTTCTTCTTTATATCCCAACTTTGTCTTGGATTTCATTCTCACCCCTAACTCTGCGCACAAGATTGTATTTTAATAAATGAGGCCCCTGGCCCCGGTCTGTAAACTCGTCGCCATAAACTGATGATCTGTCTCCTGCAGAGAGGAGCCAACCAACGGCTGGCACCGGGCAGAGGCCATCAGGCTGGAGCAGGACATTTTCACTGCCCTGGCAGGACAGAGCAAACTCTACGTGTATAAAACCCTCAGCTTCTGGAGCCAGATTAAATCTGCAGGGTGAGTGCACATGTCATGAATGCTGTCACAGTCAACAGGACATAAATTTGTTTTTGTGACAGCTCTGTAGCCCGTAAAAAGGCTGGAGGAGAAGAGAGACATTGGGCTGTCATACATATAGGCTTGAATATTTAGACAAACGTGACGGTGTGTTCGGATTGAACAGTTGGACTCCTCATTTAACATTTAAAACATTGTGCTTTGAACACCGAAACCATACATTACTGCCTTAACTGTGTACATAGATATTGATGCTATAAAATGCCTTTGTTCTTTTTTTTTTTAATCTTTACCCAGGTCTGCAATTTATGCCAGTCGGTTGTACCTCAACCAATATCACACAACTCATCCTGAAAGACTGGCCTCAAATAAAGAGGGAGGGCCCAAAATAAGTGGTAAGATTCATTAATCTTCTGTAACATTGTTCCTTTCTTATATTTTTTTGACTAATCTATCCATACTTTCTCTCATTTCCCTAGGTAATGTCTATATTCATCCTACAGCCAACATTGACCCCACTGCTATGGTAAGCATCCTTCCCTTTACACCATAAATACATACAGATTAACAGGTGACTTTAACAGAACAAATATGCAGCTGTTTTCCTTTATTGATCCAGTTGGGTCCCAATGTCTCGATTGGCACTGGAGTGACTATTGGTGCCGGGGTCAGAGTTCGAGAATCTGTCATCCTTCATGGTGCAACACTACAGGTGAGCCCCTGTGAAACAGTAGGTGCGGTTGATAATGCCATTTTCATCTGATTGCCACATAAATAGTTGAATTAACTGTTACATTTAAAGGGATGGGTCAGATGTTTTAAAGTGGGGTTGTATGAGGTACTTATCCATAGTCAGTGTATTACCTCCAGTAGCATGGGCCGTATAGGTGGTTGCTTGGGCGCTACCATGTGGAGGGGGGACCGCACCACCAAGATGGAAAAGATGAAGGGGGAAAAATCGATATATGAACTTTTTTGTACAATTATGGGCGTCCCCTGATCTGATATTTTTTCATCTTTTAAGAAAAATATATAGTTTTTGGTTTTGCCAAGTCTTTTTTGTTGAGTGGCGTGTGCCCGTGCAGCGCACCCGCATAGCCGCTGATCCAACGGCATAACACTTTGAACTATAAGCAGCAGCATTAACCTCAAATGGTTAAGGTTAATATAGGTCTTTGGAAAAGAGTCACAGAAGAGTTTTCACAAATCTAGGTTTACCATCCCAGCTGCATCTACAGAGGAAGAAAAAAGATTGGCATGTAGGATGGCCTGGGGGGGGGGGTGCTGGCTCCAAAAATGCTAGGGCCGGCCCTGGGCACACCCCCAGTCTGGAGAAGCAGACAGGAGTCCCGACACGGAAGCTACAACAATATACTGCTGTGGACGGGGCTACACGGCAAAATGTGGGGGCGCGCCGACCGCCATCTACTGTCGGTAATGCACTGACTATGGATAAGTACCTCATACAACCCCACTTCATGTAGGTTTAATGTTTTGTTAAATAAGAGCAGCCTTTGCTGAAGATATTAACTCCACTCACAGTGTAACCTTCAAGTCTGGAATTAAACTGGAGCTCAAACTGAGTGAGCTGAAGGCAAATTTATCTGCCCATTCACTGCCGGTGTCATCTCAACATTTTATTAGACACATTATCCACACTTCAACAGTGACTTGTCTAGAATTTATCTTTAAGCTCTTCAGTCACACCAGAAATATTGTGCCTCTCACAAAGATGTCATTTTTAACGATTTGGAGGCTGGCATAATTTAATCCCGTGTCTCCAGTGATGACTGGTTGCCTCCGAAAATGAATTTAGACGGCAGGTGACTTATTGGCTTTCATTTCATACTGCCTACAAGGACAATTTGTTAGTTGGGTTGTACTTCTAAATAAACACTACCTGTATTTAATCTGAAGTTATACGTACGTTTTTCATGTGTAGGAACAGTATCTAACACAGCACACATGCGTATCTGAAACCTCTTGATTTTTCAGTCATTGTCACAGTTATCTGCTGATGAATGCTTGCATATTCTAACTTGTTTTCTGTCATGTGGTTTGTCCTGTAGGATCACTGCTGTGTTTTGAACAGCATTGTGGGATGGGACAGCACCATTGGAAAGTGGGCAAGAGTCGAAGGAACCCCAAGTGACCCAAACCCCAATGATCCCTTCGCAAAGATCGACAGCGAAACCCTCTTCAGAGATGGAAAACTCACACCCTCAATTACCATTCTCGGTAAGCGTGCTCTGACCAGAATTCCTCAGATGCATTGTTAAATATTCATTGTATTCAGTATCCTAATTGTATGTTTCTCTTCAGCAAGTTCTTCTTAGAAATGAACAGCTAGTGGATTAATGAGGGAAGTGCTACATTTTGGTTGCTTAGACAAGGGTTACTCTGGGTCCCTGCTGGGATCAGTACCAGCCCTTTAGCATGTATTTGAATAGGAATTTGACATATTTGTGCATGTGTTTGTCTTTACATTTTCTAGCAAGAAGTTGCCAACACGGCTCATAAATCTACAGGAAGCATTACTGAATTATACACCCGTTATTGTCTCCAGTGCTAGGGCTATAGGAAATAATTCAATATGATAAATGGAATCCTATCATGATTAAATTGTATATCGAGATATCGTGATACACAATTACGGCGTCTACATTGATAATAAGATGCACATACTAATTTCTCAGAAATTCTGATGTGAAATAATTTGAGGGATTAACATTTGAAGATTGCGGTTTTGTTTTTACATCACTCTGTACATTACATTTTTCCTCTATAATTTCACTTCAAAATGTGTTTATTTTGCACTAAAGTTCTTAATACTCAGTACTTAAGTATTTAATTCAAACAGCAGTATACAAAAACAGGCTTTACCATGTGGTTATCTCATATAGACTATTTATTGAATCACCAGAAAGCATGTGATATTGTGATATTTATCTTTATCGAGATATGAAAATAACCTATATCAGGATAGAATATTTTGGCCATATTGCCCAACTCTACTAAGGCCTTTTTTTATTTTTTATTTTTGCTCTGCAGTGCACTTCTCTGATCACCTGTCAAAACAGTACATCCAATACGGATCTTTGTCTATTAATAATTGATTATCATAATTCTACCTTTAGAGGACCTTTTTCTTCATTCCATACAAACCAGAAATGTAAAATACATCACATCCTGTACGCCAGGAGTGCAAGTTACAGCTGAAATATAATGTATGTAACTTCTGTCCTGCTGTGCCGTATGACACAGCACAGACTAAACACAACCTTGCTTTTTCTCCTCAGGTTGTAATGTGAGCATCCCCTCCGAGGTGATCATACTCAACTCTATCGTCCTCCCGCACAAAGACCTCAACCGCAGCTTCAAAAACCAAATTATTCTCTAGTTAATCTTCCTCACGCTTCTGTCCACTTACTGTCACTGATGAAGGATGCCGCTGGACGCATGCCGGCACTGCCTCTGAGTTACTGTATATAAGATGTCAAAAATGAAGATATGGGGCATTCATTAAATAGTTTTGAAAGGTAGATTTTTATATATTTGTCCCCGAGCCTCTATGCATCATTGGGTGTCAGCAACATTAGAGAGAGGCTAATCACGCATGTTGATTCACCTTGAAAAGTGCTGTCATGCCAGAGGTTTATATTGGTTTTTTTATTAACTTTACCGAACTGTAAAATGACTGCAGACACTAGTGTAATATATTTGGTTGGATGTAATATGATGTAAAAAAAAAAATATATATATAGTTTTCTCAAGGGCATCCTCGACAAACTTGAGACTTGTTACTTCAGCGTGAGAAGAGGAATTAGTAGAAAATAAAAATCCCTGGCTACCAACTGTGGTTAATTTTCAGAGGTGATTATTTGTGTGGAGCTCTGATTAAAACCATTTAACATCTTCATTGTTTG
This sequence comes from Heterobranchus longifilis, assembly GCA_028570985.1. Taxonomy (NCBI): domain Eukaryota; kingdom Metazoa; phylum Chordata; class Actinopteri; order Siluriformes; family Clariidae; genus Heterobranchus; species Heterobranchus longifilis. The sequence goes on along the minus strand of JAOVVB010278040.1, from coordinate 579 downwards.
TCTCAAAAATTGACTACCACCAAAATAAATCAGCGGGCTTGAGATTTACATTGCAATCAAGTGATGTTGCCTTTTTAAAATGTGAACTTAGCAGGGGGGCCTTGAGACTCTGCCATATAAGCAGCAAGAGCAGACACTTAAATTGTGCATCCTGCAATCACTGGAGGAACTGTTCCAATTTATGGATACAGCGCATTAACATTTACTTATTAAGCCCTCAAGCACTCATGATCACTTCAGCACTTTTGTTCCAATTATTGCAAAGAGAGTGTCTATTAAGGAGCCATGTAAACTGGGATTCAGGAACTGCAGCATAATATATTTTAATCAAGTCTTCACAAACTACCCTCCAGTGAAAGGGGAAAAACAAGTTAATGTACATGTTTTTTTAATATAGTTTATTTCAGGTTTATTACGTATAGGTGCCTGTGCTTTCCATTGTTGATTGTGGTGCTTTACTGCCCTTCATTACAGTGTGTTTATCTTCTTGGTAGGACAGTAGACGGGTTCATCAGTTGGGCTAAAACCCCCATGCTCTTCACATGAAAAGCAATCCCAAAATTCATTAGATCAAATAGG